>VTPC01090588.1:348098-367414 GCA_011009095.1 Ignelater luminosus
GATTGTGCAAAAATGTTTTATAATTTAGTTTTATTCATAATATGTTAACTTTGTATTTTCTAAATGAGGACTAGAATTTGTGCTAATTTTTATTTATCACATCCACATCTTCTACGATTCAAGAATTATTCCAAAAAAAAACCTGTACCAACATGTCATCTTGGAAGAGCTACGACTAGACAAGGAAGCTAGATCAGATATAAGTTTATCAGAATTTTTCACCTTATTTTAAACCAAAGAATACATGATTAAAATTAAATTGTCTAATTTGCGGACACTCTATATACCAGGGTCAGTCATTATTATCAGTGTTAATGTATTATAACTCATCATTATTAGAGTGAATACCATATTTGGAGATGAAAATGAAAATGTTTTTAAGTGTCATGGTATTGAACTGTTAATGTCAGTTTTTCCAAAGACGTTTGTGAATTTGTTGATGATGTCACATCCTATTTTAGTAATAAAAAAAGCTTTATGTGCCTAAAATTTAAAGTTTTTGTTCTTGCCACCAAATATGATTTTACTGTAATTATTTTTACGATAATATAATCCAGTATGATTACATTTACTGCTTTATTATCATGCATTTTTTTAATTTATGAAATTACTAAGTTTACTCTGGCATTAGATACATTTTTAACCACAGAAATGTAAACCTAGCATATTTATAATTAGTCACATAAGAAAAATCTTAGGTATCCCAAAGCTGTGTTGTGTTTACTCAGTACCCATACACTGTTGGAGGTTTTAACTGCAGTTCTCCAAGTTTTAAACATCAGCTTTCACAATATTATTCAAGGTTGACTCATTCACACTGTTTAGTTGGAATTATGTAACATATTATGTAATGTGCTCTAAAGGAATTCGTTTGTTAAAATGGATCTATAAAAAAATAAATGGACCATTTAATTCCATCTGTTATTCTGAACCATTACATTGTTATGAGGTTAGATTGTTCAGAATAGCAAACAAAAATAAAAGGTTTGTTTCTGTTTCCAATAAATGGATTTCTTTGGCCTCTTGTAACCTGCACAAATGCAAATATCACAAGAAAATTTTATTTTTAGTCTTCCGTTCCAAAACTACATGCAAAGACATTAAATTTCAAGAAAGAACAAAGTTTGGAAATTGTACTATCTCACATAATTGATCCTGAGAATATATATATGCAGGAGGTAGGTGTTTAAGAAATATCTTTAGATAACAGCAGATTATAATAAATTTTATTTTTTTATAGTCCAGTTGTTTACATCACATTGAACAACTTAGTAATTCAATGGGTAAATATTATAGTAAACATTTCAAAAATCGCCACAGTAGTTCTAATAAAAGGGAGCAGATATATGTTCCAAAAAAAGGTAAGTATCTTTTTCTTAAAAGATTAAAGTTAATTATAGTAGTTACTAACTTTAATAGCTAGTTATACTAGTTAGCTGTTAGGCTTTTATTCTTTAAGATAAATATTAAAGCTTTGGTTTATGACATTAGCTATGACCCCCATCCCTGATGTGTTGGCGCAACTGCTGAATTTCGGTTTTTGTGGTTAATGAAATGTAATGTAAGAATGTAAGAAAATTATCAGTGTTTCTTGTTCTTAATATTATTATTTAGCTTGTTTACACTTACCTAGAAATATTTTATTTTTTTTAACAAGCAAAGAAACTAGACGTTAACCAAGAATATCTTGCATTTTAAGCATCCACAAATTACAGTGATTTTGTTGAAAATTAAGTGGTTCTCAAGGTCACTATGCAAAATCATGTCAAAACAATTATTGTTGATTCGTATTAGTTTGTCAAAAGAATTGAAATTAATTTTATCTTTAAATGAGTTACCCAATAGCAGAAACCCGATCCAAAAAAAGTCCAGCTTATTACCGTACAGAGAATCATTACACCACTGAAAAATTAAAAAATTTTTTATTTTCAGGATCAATTGATTTGACAAAAAAAGTTGTTTTTGGAAAGGATGTCAAAGTTTAATTAAAAACAAGAAATTGTAAATTAGGCTTTGACACTGTATCTCGGAAACAGTGCATTTTAGGGAAAAAAGTTATATGGCAAAGTAGACTTAATTTCTGTCAAGGAATGCAATGCGAATAATTATATCCTGTTTTCAAAATAATGTATGACCTTGCCATAGGTCATTGAATTTGTGAGGTTTTCAAAAATTTGATGTTACTAGAAAATGATGCATTCTATCGAAAAAATGTAAGTAATTTTTCTTGCCAAATCAATTGTTCATTTTGAAAATAAAAAACATTTTTGTTTTTCAGTGGCGCAACAACTTTCTTTAGGGTAATGAGCTAGCCCTCCCCACCATTTCCCCACCTCTGATAAGAATATCAAACACAAAGCTATGTAAAATAGTTTACATTTTAAGGTAACAAGCATGTAGAAAATTTCGTCCTGATATTTCACCTTATTCTTGAAATATTAGAAAAATATTAAATTTTAAATGAAACGTTAACACCCTGTATTTTGAAAACGGTTAAGTTTAAGACCATGTTGTTAAGACTTTTTATCTTAAAATCACCTGAAGAATAACCCCTTTACGTTTGTTATAATCTTAAGTTACACCATGTATTTTTGTCTGTCTTTTTATTCAATCTCAAAATTGAATTTGAAAATAAAACTGACATATGAAATTGCAATGTCCAGCAGATCTAGAATTTATAGCCAGATAGATGAAATAATGGATATTTTGGAAATTATCTTTTTCTTAATTAAAGTACCTGGAACTGGTAATAACTGTAATGGATCAAAAAAAGTTACAAAACTGAATTGTTATTTTCTTAGAAAATCAAAATCGAAATTGAAACCATTGTACATATTCAGATCTGGACCACAACTGAACCAAAACTGCTATTCTATTTGGGTCCAGGTTCCTGCCCAATAGTAACAAAATGACATTAACAATTAAGTTCTTGTTCTTATTTAGTTAAATCTTGAATCTTCCAAAGAAAATATTTAATCTGAAGTTGAGTTAATATTATATGTGACAAAAATAAAAAATACAGACTTTTTGAGTTGTCGTTTAAATTTCTATTGTTAAGTTTTAATATAAGTAGATTTCTAGCAAATGTGCCAACACTTCTAGGATGGGACTTGTATAAGGAGTCATTTTCATCATTAATTACATCAGTCAATATATTTATATTTGCAAGCATAGGATGTTAGAACAAAAAACAACCATGCAATGCCAAGGTATTGTAAGTAGTATTAACACTAACCCTTTGCAAAATGGCTAGTCATTCTTCAAAACTGCTGGATTATGTAAGTTTATCTGTGACATATTATAACTATCAAAACAAGAAGTCTTTATTTTATAGGCAACCTTATGCACTTGTGGTACTTTTACTTTCACTAAAGAATACTGGATTTCGAAAAAAGCTTTACCTTATAATGTCTGAATTTTACTCACTTATTTTTTAGTTTCATTTAAGTTTACATTTTATAATTTTAATTTCATCGGATTGCTTTTTGTTTTAAATCTTCTGCAACAGTTTTTTTAAGAAACTTTATCTGTACTCTACAAGTATCTTTAATTTACTAGAAATGTTTAAAATAAAAAGAGTGCAGGGATGTGGTTACATATGCATTTAATTTTACCTGTTGTGTATAACTAAAAACAACTAAATTCGTCAACACGTGTTAAACTACAATCAAATGTCAGCAATTGACAAATGCAAAGATAGTAAACTTTAACTGTGCTTTCTTACAAAAGTTGGCTTCTGCGCAGTTTTATTACTGTACTCTTCTGATTTTAAAACATTTCTGCATGATATGAAAACTTAACTTAAAGAAATTTTCAGTGATTGAAACTTTGAGAGATTGTAATTTAAGTCCTTTAAAATAAGTCCAATGTGTCATTAGGTCTTCAGTACTAAAATAATTTTAAGCTTTAAATTGAAAAGTAACAGAACCAGAAGTGGTGTTTTTATTTTTATGATGAAAGCATTCTGTATAACAAATGATATATATTTTTCGGTAATATAAAACTTCTACAAAAACTATTTCAGATATGGTTGTTGCTTTATGTTATGAACATCGTTCATCCTGGTATCGAGGAAGAGTCTGTAATGTAATCACTGGTCAAGGTTTGGTGGAAGTATTTTTGGTAGACTATGGAAAAACTGTTACTATTTCTTATAAGGATATCAGAGCCTTATCAGAAAAATTTCGTACACTTGACAGCCAAGTTAGTATGCTATTGTGATTATCCTATAATGGTATCGAAATTTTGTATTTTTTATTTTTAGGCAGTTTTAATAAGTTTAACCGATATTAAACCAATGGATGAACAAACCTCATGGAGTCAAGATGCTGTTGATTATCTGAAGAAGTATGTTGATAGCAAAGAGAAACTACGTGCAGTCATAGTTGAACCTGAAAATCCTCCACAAGTTGCACTTTTTGAATGTTATGCTTCAATGGATGTTTGCATTAATGCACTTCTGGTACAACAAGATCTCGCTATATCAACAGGAGAAATGTGAGAATAATCTTTCATTATCATGTTATTGTTGCTTTGTTTAAGTAATTATTTCAGATTTAAAGGGTGTTTTAGTTTTAATCAGGGATGGGCAATCAGCACACCTCGCCTGTATGAACAAAGAGGAAATTTTGTACCTGGTTGCCCATCATGGGTCTTAATAATCATGATAACTAGGAAAATAGCTGATTAATTGGGGAATTCGGTCACTTAGCAATGGAGATTCAAAAGAAACTCATTAGTTACTTCTCAATATTTCAGAAAAGTTTATTTCCTTCTTCAGGAGCAACAAGAGTCTTTAAAAAAACTTGCCACATAAATGATATTGAAACATACAAAACCAAGATATTAAAAGTTACAACTATTGTAGTAATGATAAACACATTAAAATAATTAAAAATATTTAAAAACTAATTTATAAATATAACAACAAAATGAAGTAAAGCTAAATATTTGTTGAAAAATTCTTAAGTTTAAAAATTTACAGAATTTTGAAATTTCATCTAAATTTAAATAAATAATGGTGAGAATATATCTGGGCATATTATTACAATAACTAATTTCTCTAAAATAACCACAAATCACATACTGCTGTTTTAAGGTTATTATTTATTTTTTATTTAAAATCATGTACAGTAGACTACTAAATGATGTTAATAAACTTTGTAGTATTTGCTGTATACAGTGTGTTCATCCAAACAGGGCCAAGCCTGTATCTTTGTTAATATCTACTATAGATCAAAAAACCCTTAATAAAAGATGAATGTTGCAAATCAGCCAACTAATGATGAATCTGAAATCTTGATGTTTTCCTGCTAGGAGGTGGTAGTCAACTTTTGTTTCTTAAATGGCATGATACATTCATTTGTTGCTCTATTAAATAGAGAATCTCTTCCTCTTTCTGGATATGTAAAGATATCATAATTTTACATAACAAAATTTCCAAAATAAACCAATATTTATTGAACAAGGTTAATATAACACATAACAAAAATATCTGGGAATGCAAAGCATAATCACAACAAACTCCTGTTTTGTTACTTTTTTCAAATTTTGACGGCCATTTCGATCATGTTCCCGAGGTGATATCAAAAAACTAAAAGTATATGTTTGTCTTATTTTTTGATGTAGAATACGATTCTAAAGTAAAAAAAAATTTCTTGAAAATTTTCCAATGTTTGGCGACCATTTTGACCATGTTCCCAGAGTTATCAAAAAACAAAAATACCACATGGTCTTTAGTTTTTGATGTAGAGTCCAACTCTGAAGTCAAAATTTTAAAATTTGACAAAAAATGGGACAGACTTTGCAAATTCAGTAACGACTCTTGGAGTTCGTTGAACACACTAGACATTGGAAATTTTGCGTTTATCTAGAACAGTGATTCTCAACCACTGTGCCGCGGCACTTTAGTGTACCGCAAGATTTTTGAAATGTGCCACCACTACAAATACCCATACATAAGCGACGTCAGACAAGTAGTTCAATTGGTTCTACCTTTGTAGCAGGGACTGACTGAACCAATGCGCATGACTATTACAGTTCTGGACTGGTTCTAGATTTAATACAAACAAAGCTATATACTAGTTTAGTAAAATTCTTTTAAATCTATCTTATCGTTAGTGTGCCGCCAAATTTTTAAATTATTAAAAGTGTACCGTGACGAAAAACAGGTTGAGAATCACTGATCTAGAGTATATGCTACTGGCGATTAGGTGTGAATTATGGTTTTAACAAGATGGATCCCCTCATAAAGGAGTTGTCCATTAATCACTATTGATCACAATGGGGAAGGGGGGGGTTGTTGTTACATATCACGTGTATATTTTTGCGCAACCATGCCCGAGAATGCCTTGCTGTGAGCTGCCGTATGACAAGTAACGCGCAATTGACGTGGTCGATCTGTGAGATCGCATTCCCTTTGCCACTGTCAAATTTGATAACCACATTAAGACACGTTACGTGTGCTTAAAATCCAAGGACACTGCTTTTTAAATTAATATGTGCTGTTTTTTATTGTATTTTTCATTAAAAAATATTCGGAAAATATTTGAGTTTTTTTTTTAACAAAAAAAATACACATGATGTTAGATAGGTGGGGGGTGGGGTAGCTTAGAACCTCATCACGTATCACCAGGGGGTAGGGGGGTGTAAAAAAGGGGCTTAAAAACCTCACGTGATTAATGAACGACCCCAAAGGAAGAAATATTCAGAACATCTCAGATTTCAAATTTGGAAAAGTACCTGACTTGTCAATTCTAGAAATTTTTTGTGTGGGGAGCAAGCAACAAGTTCAGGCTATTATTCCAGCAAATCTAGAGGAATCAAATCCACCAGCCATGTCCATAAATAACTCCTAACAAGCTACAAATAGTGCAGAACTGAGCTGTGTGTTGCAAATAGTGAAGCATAAACTTGTTGTTTGATACATTTCCACACACAGAATTCTAGAATTGACAAGTCAGGTAACCTAGCTGGTCAAGTAACAGGGTCACTATTTGCTAACCATCTTATTGAAACCATAGTTCACATGTAATCACCAGTAAGGTATCTAGATAATCACAAAATTTCCAATGTCTACTGTGTTTTTTATTATATGATTATATTAACCTTAATAAATAAATATTTGTTTATCTTGGAAATTTGATTATTTAAGACTGATATTTTTACATATCCAGAGAGAGAAGATTCTCTATTTAACAGGGAAACAAAAAATGTATCCTGCTATTTAAGAAAAAAAGTTAACTACTGCCCCCTAATGAGAAGACACAACATCAAAACTTCACACTTATCATCTAGTTGGCTGATTTATGACATTCGTCTTTTATTAAGAAGATTTTGTTCTATCATGAATATTAATGAAGGTGCAGGCTTGGCCCTGTTTGAACAAACACAGTGTATAGTAAAAAAAAACAAAACTTTTCTCTATAGATTAACAAGAACCTAAGAGTACACATTCAGAAAACATGCATGCATATACTTTATTCATTGTATACTTTTTAGCTCTTGCATGTATTATTTTTTTATGTTGTTATGTATTCAGAAAAACCACATAACCTTTAAAATAAATGCAGTGTCAGTATTAGATCCAACTTAACCCAAGGTGAGGAAGATGTTCTTTAAGATTATGAAGACCAATGCAGCATATTTCCATAGATTATACTGCTTCAATTATCCGAGAGTAGGAAGATTTTTGTATCAACTGTTTGAAAATTAAACATATTTCTGTTAGAAATTACTAGAAACTGTATTTTAGATTTTGTGTACTCTTATAAACTGTACACACAAAGAGAGCATATTTACACTTTTCAAAAAATGTAGTTTACAGTTTATTCTGTTTTACGGTACATGCCCAGAAATTATGTTTTTTCACCTGTCTAGGTTTTTATTGAAATGGAAAATTAAAGTGAACTCTTAGGAGCTACGACCCTATGCTGCTAAAAGATGACATTCTGATGTTTTTGAATCTAATCTTATATCAAATCAGACACTGTTAAATAAAAATCCACTATTACTTATTCTTTGTTTCATTCTTTTGCTACTTTAAAACTGTCTCAATTTTTCTTAACTTTCTTGTTATGTAACTCATGATACTGTTACTAAAAAGACAATTAAAGAAAATATCACAGAAATCAGCTTGAAAGGTGTATTTTATTGAAATAAGTTCCAGATATTTTCTGAAAAATTATTATTACTGATTTTATTTTATTATTTCAAACTTTACAACTACACTGTTTAACTTAGCCCGCTTAACTATGCTGACTAATAATTTCTCTTTATCAACAGATCAACAAACTTGCAATGGTTAAAGAATAGAGACTCATCTTGTGAAAAAGAAGAACCAAGTTTTGTTGTTGATCTCTTAAATACGATACAATGCTCAAAACAAGAAGACAAAGATGAAAATGAAGACTCCGATGATGAAGAAAAAGAAAATCTAAATAAGTTAAGGAAAGAAGTGCGTATAGTTAAAGCCATAAGTCCAGATTTAATATATGTTGCATGGAATGATGAAGCTGCTAGAAAAGAACAACATCAGTTGCAGTGTGCATTACATGATCATTACAGTGTGCAACATGCACAAACTAGCCCTCCTAAAGATGGAGAAGCATGTGTAATACACAATAATAAAGATAAACAGTATTACCGCGCAATAATATTGAATAAAATAGATGACTTAAATTTTAGAGTAATGTTGCGGGATATAGCAGAAGAGATCATAGTATCCAAAGGAAACATTTATCCTTTAGAAGTACAATTTAAACAATTTCGTGATGGTGCAATACGATGTCATTTATCTGGTATTCTACCAGCAGGAGATTCAAGCAAATGGAGTGGCCTCTCCATAGAATTCTTACAGGAACTTTTTAAGAAGAAATTAAATATTTTAATGACTAAAGATGGACCTATTGATACTAAACGAAAATCTGTACCTGTTGCTATGTGGTATTCTGAATTTAAACCTGGAGAAGCTTTAAAACCTTCAAAATGTACTCTGCACAATATTAATAAATTATTGATTAAACAAGGTTTAGCTCTTAAACAGCGACCTCCATCTGAGATACTTGACACGTCAGGAAGTAGTAATACAAAAGACAGTGATGAGACTTCATCTGATACAATAACTGACAAATCCCAAGTTCAGTTACAGCCCACAAGTGAATTAGAAAAGACAACAGATCAACAAGTAACTCCTAAGGTAAGCATGTTACTACTAAAGAACAAAATAGTTCTGATATATTAAAGCTTTTAAGTTAAAATGACATAAGCGACAAATCATACATTTCACAGGATGAAGGAAAAACATTTGCTGTGAGTATTATGCATTATTGTATGCAGTTCCTCCATTAAATTGATGCTGCTGATGTAATTTTAATATAAGCTACTTCAAAATTTGTATTCTGCCACTTATGTTGTTTTAATTTTAGAGCATTATTGTAAAATGTTGAGTTTTCTGATGAAAATAGTAAAATAAGAATTGGACATTTTGTGAGGGTTGGCTTGATTCAATTAAAGCATTTATTAAATGTTTCAACGGGTATCCCGTCTTTTTCAGGATCTATAAATGTGCTCATTAATGACTAATTGGTACTTATCTAATACAAAGGTTTACCTATATTTGAATGACACTCAACATGTGTACTCTGAGACAAAATATCAATCCTTATAGCTGGACAACACACTTAACACATTAAAATTTACTATCACAGTAATGTGTTAAGTATATTGTCCAGCTATAAGGACCAATATTTTGTCATGTGAAATACGTATGTTGAGTATCATTCTATAGATATAAATAAGCCTCTATACTACTCAAGTACCAATTAGTCATTAGCGAGCATGTGTATACATCCTGAGGAAGATGGGATACTCTTTGAAGCATTGACTTATAAATTCTTTAAGTGAATCAGACTTTCAATGGCCAATCCTCACAAAATATCCAATCAACAAATACAACAATGACCAAGAACCCCCATCAATACAACAATAGTGATTTTAACAATATTTGTTATGGGTTATATTCAGTAATCTTACTCACCACATTGTGATATACCACAATTTTTGCTTATAATTCCAGAACTAATTGCTAATTTCCTTCTCTGTCACCGTATAAATTGTGCCTAGTGATATTTCTATAAAAGTGAAAAACAAAATTTTAACATGTTTTTTAAATTTTTATTTTTACAAAGTTATCAATAGGCATAATTATTTAGCCCTTCAATACTTTTATGATAAGGGAGAGAAAAGTAAATAATTAGTTCTGCAACTGGAGTTATAAGCAAAGATTGTGCTAAATCATGATGTAAGTGAGACTATTAAATACAACCCTTAATACTTACAGTTAGTAAAAGTCATCTGTCAAGTGATGCCATAACTTGAATTTTGGATTTTTTGAAACCATCTAAGAAGTTAACTACAAGATCTCACAATTAGAAATTCTATTTTCCTATTTTCATTGGAAAACCACAGATTAAATAAAAGTCAGATGTTTCACTTCGACAAATTTGTGGATTCTATTGCTCTCTTTTTCCAAGCAATTCCCAGAGCTTGCAATTTTGACATGTACTGCGTAAGCAGCCCAGCTTGGTATGCACTTTTTATAAAATGCATGTTAAAGAGTAGGTGTGGTAAACTCTCAGAGCTGCAAATGTAAATGCACAGAGACAAAAAATAGAAACATTGGTGGTATAGGGAGTGAAATACCTGACTCTTATTTAATCTGTGGGCAAACTATAATTATGTACAGTCAACTGAAAAAGTAATGTCGCAAAAAAAGTGATTCAAGCAACACTTTTAAAGTTTTCGGAACAAGTTCAGACCTATGTATTCTTTACATTATGAATAGATTTAAGGAAAAAGAGGTAGTGAGAAATCCTTCTATTGCTATGTAGTATTTCTTAAGGAAGTGCCATTTACGTTTTATGAGTAAAGTAGCTTCAGTTAATTATTAATAAAGTTGTATAATTAATAAGTAAACAAATTTTGTGTTTTCTGAAAACTAACAATATATTTTTATTATACAGGGTGTTACTTAATATTATGTACTTATTTTAATGGGTGATTCTTGGGCCAATTCTAAGTCAAAAAGTTCATATAAATGTATTTCCTAAAATGCTTGGTTTTCGATATACAGGGTGTTGAAGTTTTTATTTTTCTTCTTGGTTTTATCAAAACACTCGATAAGAATAAACGTTCATTTTAAACAAAAAGAATCAAAACGTTTCCTTAGCAATGGACAAACCTAACTTAATTTTATGTAAACGGTTTTCACTTACGAACAAGTTGCAGATATCCATGTAATGAGTAATCTCAGTAATATTTTAATTATTTTTTTTTAAATGATAAGCTATACGAAAAAAATGAAAAAGGCCTTTTTTGTTTATAATTGAATAGTAGTCAATAATAAAATAAAGTCTGGAAACGGTTAAATACCTCAAGAAATACACTTCAGATTAGAAAGTTACGAAATACGTATTCTTTTATTTTTAAAGATCTATTTAAACATGACATGTAAAAACCAGCTCCATCCCCACATGGGGGTGGAGTGAGGGGTAGTTTTGAAAATTTAAATAGGAACTCCCAATTTTTTTGTATTTTTTTTATTCCCTATCAAAAATTGTATTCCAATTTTCTTAAATTTAAATCAAGAATCCTTAATGTAATTTCAATACAAGAAATAAAGAAATTTCTAGGTCATTGCAACACATTTCAAAATACATTCATTATCATCGTGTCACATTTTATAAATAAAATAAATGTACAAAATCACACATTGCTGTTCTGACCAACGCAACATAAAAGGATTCAGGTTACTTCCTGCATATAAACAACAAAGTTGTAGTGTAATAACACTATACTATTATAGTAAAATGAAAAGTGTTAACGTAATTGGAAATACGAACTCATCACTGTAAATTGTTAAAACTGCAGAATTGTTATTTCTTGTTACCTAAATAAATTGTTACATGTATGTAACCGTAACTGTCATCTATAAAACGTTTATGGAAGGGTTTTGTATTTCATTTTCTTTAAATCAAATAGTCAAATAATCTTTTTTCATAAAAGAATATCTACCTTATATTCATTTTCAAAGACAAAAATCTGAAATTATTATTTGTAAAACCATTAAAACTAAAATGGTAACAAATATTCTAGAAATGCATTTTCGTGTTTATAACTTTATAATTAGTTTTCGAGGTTTCTCCTTGACCAAAGATTATGAAAGTTCAGAACCCTTACAAAGTTTGTCTCTTTTTTATTCTATAAAATAGACATTTCCTAACTTAACCTTTACTACACCGATGCTAGTGTCATTACTTTATGAGTTGAGTTTATATACCCAGATGGAAAAACAGGTATTCAACAAGCTTATGCTTTCATTTGGCCTTACATACTTAAACGTATTGGGAAGATCACATAAGAATAGAATTCTGAAATATTCTGAAGTCTACATTCGTACACTGCCCTTGACCCACGTAAATTTGAAATTAAGAATACAACTTGTATTGAAGATATTAGTTTTTGTAACTTTGTTATTTAAAAGTATAAAAAATTTCAGTCAAATCACCATTTGTAAATACAAGTTCAATTCATAAACTCCTTGCTTATTCTTTCTGTTTATTTTTGTTTACTTTCTCTTCTGTTCCATCAACTTTTGTTCCATTGTGTAAATAACTCTTAACTTGAATTGCTCATTTGAGCAACACCACATGTTTAAAATCCATACTTTTGAGAAATTACAAAGAATTGTTTCTGGTTTTATGGTGGCACATCTAAGGAGAAGGCAAACTTTGATGCTTTATAAATGACGTTCAAATCATGAATTTATGAATTTTTATGAACACTAGATTTATGTTCATAAAATGCAATGACACCGTAATATGAAATATGCCAAATATGGACTTGAGTGGTTTCTCAAATGACTGATTCATTTATAAACATTTTTTGTTCCACTGTGAAAACCATGATTGACAGTAAATAACCTAAAAACATCAAATTAATATGACAACTTATGCTCTGCTCTGTTTCATATTGCCGATGTCTCTAGTTGACAGATATGTATGACATGTGTGCTACATTTACCATTCAAATTCTGTAGTAGATCCTACTTTCTTAGCACAGGACTAGTATAGACTTTACTGAAAGCATGCATCACTTTGTTGTTGTTATTGTCGTTATTTATAGTCAATGTTAGGTTGGACTAGATAATTCTATTTTGCAAATTTCCAAATTCGCCAGATGTACATGTTACGGCTCATAAGAAAATAATGCCAACCCATACATACAGGGTGGCTGAAAAATCATTCACCAGCCTATAACTATCGTATTTTTAAAGATATGAAAAAAATGCAAAGGAAAAAGTTGTTTGATATAATAAGAGGCCTAATATTATGCATTGAAAGAAAACCCAATGCCTACTGTTTTCGCATAACATCAACTAACTTTAATATTTAAATGGAACACTATATTTCTCAAAATTCTGAATGCACTTGAATATCTCTTTTCAACCATATAACATACTTGATGATTTTCTAGAGGTCTTGGCCTGCAAGATTACCCGATTTATCAATTCTAAATTATTTCTAATGGAGCTTTTTAAAAGGTCATGTTTATGTAACTCCATCAGCAAGTCTAAATGAGTTGAAAACTAAAATTACTGCAGCTATAGCATTAGTTACGCCAGAAATATTACAACGCGCTAGGCATAATTTAATTCTCAGAGAAGAAAAATTTATTTTGCAACTCATTTATATTTACTGATGGAGTTACTTAAACATGGTGCTTTAAAAAACCCCATGAAGTAATCCAGAATTGATAAATCGGGTAATCTTGCAGGCCAAGACCTCAAGAAAATCATTAAGTGTGTTATATGGTTGAAAAGAGAATTTCAGGTATATTCAGAATTTTGAAAAATATACAGGGTGTTCGATTTAAACACTTAAAGTTAGTTGATGTTACGTAAAAACAGTAGGCATTGAGTTTTCTTTCAATGCATGATATTAAACCTCTTATTACATCAAACAACTTTTTCCTTTGTATTTTTTTCATATCTTTAAAAATAAAATAGTTATAGGTTAGTGAATGATTTTTCAGCCACCCTGTCTATACTGATTTTAAAAATACTTACTTGCTTGATTGAAATTTCTTTTTGTTACTAAAAGTAGTTTGTGTGTTAGAAATCTTTCTTTAATTTTTATATTAAAAACTGGAATTGTCTACATGCAGACTGAAGTTTTTTTAGTGTGTATGATATTTCTTGCATAACATGTACAGTCTGCGAAATAAGTAATGAGACTCGAGAATAGATTTAAACACAACACAAACTTGAGAGAACAAGGTTTCATGCCAATAATACGTACGCATTTATCTGCGGCATTATCAATCGGTGGTCTGGAACCTCATTCTCTCAAGTTTGTGTTGTGTTTAAATATCCATTCTCGAGTCTTATTACTAATGTCGTAGACTGTACATAATATATTTGTTTAAATTCATTAGGAAATTGTAAACATTGCTTCAGATTTGTTTTATTTTTCAGAAGAAACTTCATGAAACTAGTGGAGAACAAACAGCAAGTGTTAGAATACCAAAGGTAGTGCACAAAGCACCTGAAAATCTACTGAAGCTATTTTTAAGTCCACAAATGGCTGAAAAATCAAGCTCTCTGAAACATTCCAGTAACAGTGAGAGTTTAGAAGAAGATCACAAAAAAACAGAAACTTGTTCTAATGATACAATGATACCCGATACAATAAATGAGTCAAAGAAAACTGATTGGCAACAAATAATTGATGAAGAAGAGTTAAGAGAATTTAGTAATTCTTTACTGTCTATTTCTTCAAGAGTTACTGAAATGGTAGATTGGTTACCACCTCGCCCATTTAATGACACCACGTTTTATGCACTTGCCACTTTCGTTGATGATGATGCTAATATCTATTTACATGATGTTAGCTTAGAACCTGTGTTAAAACATATGGAAGAAAGTATGAAAAGGGTTTTTGATCGTTTTACTCCAGAACCAGCTGAAACCGTTTGGATGCCAGGACAACCATGTACCGTGAAGTATTTTATAAATGATAGCTGGTATCGAGGCAAAATACTTAGTGTTAGTAATGACTTGATAAAAGTTTTTATGATTGATTATGGTAACGAAGAAGATTGTAAACCTGAGGACCTTTGTAGAAACGTAATGTACACAGATCTACCAGCATTTGCTAACAAAGTCCAACTTTATAAGGTCTATCCAAAGAAAGATTCAAAGTGGTTAACATCTGATCTAGATGAATTACATAAAAAAGTTGTTGAAAATAAGGTTTTTGTAACCTTGAAAGGAACTATTAAAGATCATAATGTTCCTCTGGCTGTATTAAAACTTGATGATGTTAATATTAATCAATATATGTTAAAAACTAGTAAGAATCTAGTGTCTTCTCAGCCTAAAAAACATGAATCTTCTGGATCTGATAGTGATGATGTGATTGTAGAAGCAGAAATATCGAGTGATGTGGAAGAATTGGCAGTGACTAAGTCACATTTAACTGAGAAGTCTTCATCACTGCCTTCAACTTCTACTACTGTAACTTCTCCACGGTATTATCATAATGCATTACCTGAAGATTTGATAGGAGAAAAAATGCAGATAGTTATTGTGAGCCTTCGTAATTATAATGAGTTTGTTTTTGAAATTCCTGCAGATGAGAATATGATAAACACAAAAGAATTATTTGAAAGTATATCAGAAGAGATAAAACAAACAGCACTTAAGCAACCACAATTGGATAATTTAGAAGTAGGAACAGCTTGCATTTGTAAATTTTCTGAGGACGAAGAATGGTACAGAGGAGAAGTTTATGACATTGATAGCAAAAGTGGTAATATAGGCATTTGGTTTGTTGATTTTGGCAATTTTGAGTATGTTCCAAGATCAGATATACGAGAGTTAAATCCCAATTGGTTAAAATTACCCGTATTGCAATATAGAGGACAAATTGATAATATTGAATTAAGTGATGAACCTTGTTTGTTAGCAGTTTTTGAGAACATGTCTAAATATTGTGGAACATTAAAAACTGCAAAAATAGTATCAGTCAATCCTGTTAGAATACATTTGTACAATGATAATGATGAACTTGCCTATCAAGATTTACTTAATGAAGGATTGTTAATATCGAAAGAATAAAAAATTAATAATCTAATCATAATCTTGATGCAATAATATCCTTACTGTAGTATTGCATTATACTTAATTTTCATTAGTTTTATATAATTTAGGTAACAGTATTTATAAAATTATGTGTAGAACTTGTTTCAACTTTTAGTTATATAGTTTTGTTGAGTTTTGCTGATTATTTTTTATTAAATTAAAGTTTTGTGTATACCATATGATAAAAATAACAAAACAATGACTGCATTAAATGTTTGAGCACTACATAGCAAAGCAATTATAAATTAGTTTGTTCTATGGTGTATTTGGAACAGACTATTTGAGCATTTGTTCAATACACCGACTAGTAAGGTGTTTTGTAGGATTTGTACAGGTTCAAAACCCAAAGAATCTGGTAACTCGTTCATATGATTCTTTCTTATGGTAAGACTTACAAAGAGTTAGTTGTTTTAATATTTTGCAATAAAAAAATAATAATGCATCAAATTTGGAAAATAAGTTTGGTAGATGGAAAATATTTAATTAAAACAAAGTGTAGCTGTTGAGTTATCAGGAATTTTGTAAGTAGCTCTTTCTTTGCTATATTCTTCATATTCACATATTAGGTGATTTACAATAAGTGGTTATTTAAAATTCTGAATCTGAAATATGAACAATGTAGGTTTCCTTTAACAATTGCATTACATTTAACAAAGGCAATTCTTTTAAGTTTATGTTCATATTTTTATCATATGGTATTAGATAATTATTAAAATTTCAACATAAACTGTATTTCAAGCTTTAATTCAAATGAATATAAGTTTCTTTTTTGTATTACGATCTTGATAATAAAGTTATTTTTCTACCAGTATTGTCTTTTTACATATATAGCAAGTGTATAGTAGAGGGTGTCCCATAATTTTTCATCACCTTTGTTTCTTCTTATTCATGAAAAACTGATGATCATAGAAATAAAATTTTTGTATGGTTTTGTAGGTATAAAAGTGGGCTCTTGTCACACTCAAAGATACTTATCAGGAATGTGTAATAAATGCTTGGCAAGGATAGTTGCCAAAAGCTGCATAAGCAAATAATTACATTTTACCATTGGCCACCTGGATAAGCAGTCAGATTGCTCTGCTGCGGAGAAATGAAGAATTCTGAAAACCACTTTTGTCACAGTTAAAAAGATATCTTGGATATAATGAACAGAAAAGAAATACCTGTGCCAAAGCACGCTGAAAAACATCTACAAAGCAATTTTAGTGAAAAAATTCTCTTTGTTAAAATGTAGAAAAGTACTTGTAATGGATGATGAGTTTTATTTTATGAACGATCCTGTTCAAATGTCTAGATTGAAGCTCTATCGTTGCTCAGACAAAAGCACCTGTAAATCAGAAATTGAGTTAAATCACTGGAGAAATAATTTAAGAAATATCTAATGCGGCTAGCGGAACTAGAATTTTCTTTCTCTTGGCCGCTTGGAAAGAATTCTTTCAAGTCGGAGTGTAGAAAACGTTAAGTAAATATCTTTCTAAAGTGTATTCGAGTTAACATTAACAATACTCTCGATGAAAGTACATTATGAAAACGATATGTAGAGTCCTGCTACAAAGAAGTTATTTAAATCTTCGCTTTTGAAACTAGAGGTTTTGTTATCATCCGGCGTTTTTATGTGTACTATAAATAGGTTTTATTGCCTATACACGCATGTAATATTTATGTGGATTTAATAGTGGGTCTTTAAAATGGTGCACTTAGCCCCTACATTAAAATGAAATATCAAAAGAATTTATCAGTAATTTGCAAGATTCCGAATGGTTCCAAATGAACAAAAACAAAACTAATAAATTGGATGTCGTAAATTATAAATGTAGGCGAAACAGGTATTTTGCTTTTGTGTCGCATGTGGGTCAATTTCTTCTGTGACACTGTTCACCCTAATGCATTCAACTCTTTTAAATTTCATTTTGCATTTTGTTGATATGCTGCGGTAATAAAATTTTATTTTCACAAATAACTGCATTATAAAAAGTTTCAGTCTCAATGCAAAACAAAAATAAAAGATTTGTACCCCACTGAGAAGTACATATTTAGATCAATTAACCTGCACCAGTACCATAGTATTGGTAATTCACTGCGCAAGTAGTGTCGTCATCTTGGTTTGTTTGGAATGTGTTACCATAACAACACTGGCTGATTCACTATGCAAGTAGTGTCGTCAGCAATGCTTTTGTTGTGCATTAAAGCCAGATTGGTTCCCTTACAAAGGAAAATTATAATGCTTATGAATATAATACCCTGACTGGTTCATTTGTAAAGGAAGTTTTGAATGCAAAAGGTACTTACGTAATGTACAGCAAAAAGAATTTTCCTAATGCACCAAGATCAAGGTAAGTCAAAATGTATTGGCCTGTTATAAAGCAACAGTATACAAGATTTAAAGAAAATTATTTGAAAGAAATTATAGAACTTACTTTTGAAATATGTTTGGTTCCTATAAACCCTAATTAAATCAGCTGTAAAGAATTTGCAACAAATAATTAAGGCAGGGCTATATTTTGTATATAATTATTTATTTTTTTACATGACTGCCTCTAAAGTTGACAATGATAAACATTTGCAATAAATTTGATGTATTGATGTTATAAAGCCGTATCGATGGCATAGCAACTTCTACCCACTTACTGTTCTAGCCAACTTCATTTTTTAATTTGCTGTCATAAGTTCTTCCTTTCTATTTTCTTTAAAATATGGTGCAAAAAATATTGTATACAACTTAAGTGTAAAGTGTCTTTTTGAACTTATAGGATTTATGGCTTGCTCAAAAAGCTACACTTTATACTCTTGTTATACAAAGTGTTCATAAATATTTCTGGGTCCAGTGGGCTGTGAAACAGGATATGTATTAAAATGTCTGTCACGTTACACATATTGCATTGTTGTTATGATGGTTGCCTAATTTTATGGTTTTTTAAGAATTAATAAGTTAAAATTAGTTGTTGATAAACCTACAACTTCAGTCTTGAAAAAAACTTTTTCGTACGAAAGTGCAATTAGAGATTAAAAATGTGGAACAATACAACAAATTTCAGCACAAGATTATCTACTAAATTACTAAATGCAGGACAATAGCATTTGCAATTAACAAATGACAGAAAACAAATATGTATTA
>VTPC01090588.1:372414-403541 GCA_011009095.1 Ignelater luminosus
TTGCGTACTGATCCACGTTGGGAAGTGAAATCAAAATCTTTGCAGCATCTATATCAACTTGCCAAACCTGGTGCTCATCTTTGGCCACCAGGAGCTGTTGATAGTATTGTTGATATGGCATTACAAACTCAAGCTCCAAGAGTTTTAAGTTTGGCTTTAGGTAAATTATTCAACATTTTATGTATTTAACAAGAATTTAATAATTTAATATTTGTTGCGTAGATGTTATAGGAGTTTTAGCCGAATCACCAAAAGTTTGTCATGAACATCAGAATCCAGATTCAAAATTAAGGGAGTTTTGTGCAAAAAATAGTTATTCACCACATCCTGCAATTGCTGCACAAGCCATACAAGTTCTTACACGAATATCTTGTTATTGGTAAAATAATATTTCTATGAAAATATTCTAGTGTTAGTGCAGTTTTCAATAATTTTATAGTTACCGAGAAAATCTCGAAGTTCATAGTGCTAAAGAAGTAATATCGGCATTAGAAACTCTTATATTATTGCTCACATTCTCCGATGATAAATATCCGTATCAATTAAAACTAGCATTAAAGTGTGCAGTGCAGTTATGTGAAGCCAAACGTGAGCACTGTGAAACATTTGTAGACTTGTTAGGATCCAGTTTGAAGAGTATCGATGGTATGTTTCTAATTCATAGTCTTACATTTAAATGTTAATCTTTATCAATCTTGTAGGTGATTGTACAATAACTATTTGCGAGGCACTTGGAGCGATTGGAGGACTGCAACCTGAAACTCTACTTCCTTTGTTGAATGATATTCTTCGGCTTTTAAATGATTTGTCAAACATTGCAAATCTATCATCTCAACAAATAAATACACAAGTTATGTTTTGTACATTAGTATTCCAGACATTGGCTGGATACCAGTGGAATTCAGAAACAACAAATATAATTGAAAAAGTTACATCAAATAATAATCTATGGGCAAATTATCGTATTGCACGTGCTGCTGTTAGATATGGACATCACAAAATTGCTCTGAGTATATTTACGGGACTGACAGAGCAAGTTAGTTCAGAGAATTTACATTTTTGGCTTGTGTGCCTAAAAGAAATGTGTCAAGCCGAATCTCAGCTTTTAAATGATGGTGGAGGCAATTTAGTTGATCGTTTAGATTCAGCAGTTGTGCATTATAACAAAGCTATAGCAGCATTAAAGGTATGAATGGTTTTTAAATGAAAAGAATCACAGGCATTTTTCCTTAGATAACAGGCTTATACCATATGGATCATATTATGAATGTTCTATTAAATTTAAAAAGATTTCTTGGTAGATATCTATAAAAAAAAGAGAAAAATAGATTATGCATGTTTCTGATGTAAGACAGTAGTTACCCTGAAAGTTAGTCAATGTTTTTTTTAATAGATGACCCTATATCAGACATTCACTGTTTTAATATAATACACCAACTGGCAAATTTAATGCATAATTCTTTATCTTATCAAATGGCTATAATTATTAAATAAATGTTTAAATAAACTATTCAGACAGATACCTACTATTCCAGTTTGTATTTGTGTGTAATTTATAATTGTGTTAACCTAGCATTTTTCCAAAAATATCAAGTTTTTTTTATTATACATTAATTTTGCCAGTCAGTGTATTGCATGTATATTATAAAACCAGCTCTATATGAAAACTCTATTGGTATTAATAATAACTAGGTAGAGTAATTACTGTACAACCACTGTAACCTTTTTTATTCACACGTGAAATGTTGAAAATAATACAATACAATAAATTAAATAATATTTAAATTAAACTAAATGCTGAAAATTACAAAACATTGTGATTGGATTCATTGCTAAAACCAAAATCACTGTTATCACTTACATTTCTAATATTTATTATAAGAGATTACTGATTGCAGCGACTGTATGGACAAGTTGTTACTTTATTTTATTGTTGTGCACAGAGTAAACTTTTTCTAAGGTTGTGGTAGGTTTACAGTACTATATTGATGGTGAAAACAAAAAACTGTTAAATGTCAGAAGATTGAACTGTCAGTGTCAGTATTCTCAAATACATTCACGACTGCTGAAAGCGTCACATATAAAGAATTTAATTATTGTAACTGATTGTGTAATGTTCTATCAAGATCCGTTTAATTTCATTATTTGTGGTAATCATTTTTGTTAATTAACTTTTTTAATTTTACTAAATTATTATTCCCACTTGCAATGATTATGAAACAATTGACAGTATTGACATTCAATTTTGTGACATTTAACAGTTTCTTGGTTTTGTCACCAAGTGGGGCGTGGCGTGAATAGTATTTTACCTCAGCATTTTCTGTGAAATTAAAATTTGATTAAAGTAATGAATTGTTAGATATTTAGCAAATATTTCACAGCTCTCGATTCTGTTTATACTCCAAACTAAATAACTTTGAAACCATGATGTCACATGCAGATACCGTCAAATGGGGCGACTTGAAACATAACTGCCAGTTTAATTTGATATTGGTATTTTCATGTAGTGAGCAGTAACCTAAACAAATTGATGACAACAGATTTAATGTTTAACTAATGATTAAGGTTATGAGTAAATTTATCATTAAAAAGCATCCAGGTTACAGAAAAAAATAAGAGTTTAAGATTCAAGTCGAAAACTTCAAAAAAGTAAAATACAGTGAGAAAAGAACTCAGTTGACCTGATTATCAGACATCCATTATTTAATTTTGAAACAACACTAAGTTAATACAGATACATAAAAGTTGGTGTATGATAAAAAAATCCAATATAGATCCCTCAGAGGACGCCACTTTAAGAAAAAGTACTTAAGAACGCTCTATGTGCCAGAATGGTCAAGCAGAAAGTAAACGTACATTTTAAGATTTGAATGGAGAAGGTGATATCCTGTAAATTGAAATTCCATATAAAAATTGATATAAATTAAAAGGAGTTTTACTGGGTGTAAAAATATCTGCAAAGAAATAATAGAAATTTAAGTGACAGTTACAAGGACTGTAAAGTAGAAAGAGAGAAACAAACATACTGCATTAAAGAAAGCTTACAGAAACAATCATGAAACTTGATATGTTGATAATGAAGTTAGTAATCTTTAGAGAATTTACGGAAGGGTATTTTATTATAGTTAAATATTTACTAGAACAAAAAGCTTCATAAACTTCTTATAAGAATTACGTAAAATTCTGCTTGTAATGTAAAGATCCATTTCTGCCAAAAATAAGTCGTTTTCAAAATAAAATTTTTGTAAATAAATAACACATTTTTTAAAACATGTTCTGTATATCAAGTGGCATCTTACTGGAATTAAGTTGAGATTTTGCAAAAATATGCCATTTCAGCTTGCCCCAACTATAGGGACAAGACAGAATACTTTAGTTTTTTTAATATAATATTGGCTGGTGCTTTATTGACATAATGTATTAACCTTTTACATGCTAAGATATTGCATGCACTTTTGTCAAAATTTGGTTAAAAAATATTTAGTGGTTTAGAAGTTATTAGCAGAAATATAGCAAATTTGTATTCAAATCATCCTGATTGACAGTACCTTATAATTACTTTGAACAAAAAAGCAGGTTTATAACATATATGCAACCAGACCCTCGGAAGTGTAATGGTCCATATATGCATTCAACAGGAACTACTATGCGCCAAACTTAGATCCTGCCATGTGATGTCAATGCAGTCATTCTCGTAGCACAATAATGAGTGTGATTAAACAAAAGTTAATACGCCAGGTCGACAATTTAATGCTGCAGGGACATGAAAATCCAATCAATTCTTTAAAAACAAGAAATTGACAGGAACTGCTTGTTTAAACAGAAGACATTCATGAATTACATAATTATGCTCAGAGGTTTCTAATTATTTTTGGTTCAACATACTTATGTGAAAAACTGTTTTCCTCATTTATGTTTGTCAAATCAATCACACATAACTGATGAACACCTACAATCTGTCCTTTGTATTGCAAGTAGCAGGCTGTCTTCAAATTTTAAAAGTACTTTAGTCAACATGATGTGTTGAGTTTTTCTCATAAACAAATAATTCCAAAAAGCATACAATGTTTTAATCAGTTAAATTCAAATATATTTTACAAGTAATGGTGATATTACATAATGAGGCTCAAATTTCACAAGTTGCAATACACCCATCATTAAGAGTGCAAACCGCAAACATACATGCATGTGTTTTTATTTATTACTGCTAAATTGCAATTTGTTGAAAATTGATCTTTACTATTATCTACATATACAGTTATATTTATTTATAATTATAATACTGTGATATATTGTTTCGGTTGTGGACCTCGTCAAATTTTGAACGCTTCAACCAGGCCCAATTTGAGCTTTGGTTGCCCATTCTTGGGTTTATAGCCTTACTTTTAAAAACTTCAACGGTTATCTAAGGACAGTTAATAAATGTTTTAAGTATTAACATGAATATAAAAAATTTTTCATAAGGTGACCATCTTCCATTCTAAGGAAATTTGGCGTTTTTTGAAAAAATAGTGATCTTTCATCTTAGAGAGGACCTGAGAGATGTAGTATTAAAATTGAATATGTTTAATTGTTACTCTGTTCATGGAAAGTTTGGTCTTTTGTAAGTAGAATGGTCTCATTACAAGGGTGGTTGTGGCTGGAGATTTAAAATCCAGAACAACGATGCAAGAATAATAATGGATATGCTTTGCTACCTGCTGTTATGATGCCTCTGTAATCATACCATTATGGCATCCGGTGGGTCAAATATTCCAGTGGAATAAATATTGTCTACTCCTATTTTTGAGTAATAGTACACAAAAATGTTTGAACTTATTGTGGTTTGATATATGTAAATAAATCACAGCTCAGTTTTACCTACTTATGAAAGGTAATTCCTGGCGTTTTTATTACTTGAAATAAAATATTTATATGCACTACATGTCACCATGACGTATCAGTAATTATATGTATGACTGACCAACTTCAAATGCGCTTGAAGAAAATATATTGTTTCAAAAAGTGAATATCACAAGATTGTTTTTCAAGAATTATGGAAAAGATAAATGAAAGAAAAATATAGACACTTGAATCTTACTTCTAATTTGTAAAAATGAAATAGATAAATATGTTGAAAAGACCCTTTTAAATTATGTCATATTGTAAAATTGAGTTTTTCTTCGTAGGCTGCAAGTACACCATCTAATAACCTCCAGTTTCAAGCTGAATATATGCGTATACGAACAGAATTCTTACAATGTTTAGTACAATTAATTCATACTTCGAATATTCTTTGTATTGTACCACCGCCTGCTATAGCTTCTACAATTGTACAAACAACAAGAGATGAGTATCAAAGACATGGCTATATCACAAATCAAATGCGTAAATGTATTAAGGAATTTAAAAATTGTGGTGAATTATATTGGAAATTATACCAAACAGCTTTTGATGCTGATCCAGCTACGCTTGAAAATATTCAAATGTATGTATTGTACGTCTTTATATCTGTTAATTAATAATATAAAAATTAACCACCTTCAGTTTACAACAAATGTGTGGATTAGTAGAACAATGTATCGAAAGTATTTGTATGCCTGGAAAAAAGATAGACGATCCTATTGAATTTAGTTGCCAAAACTCGAGACTTGAATCTCAACAACTTGTGGAAGGTTGTCGTAATGCAGCAAAACTTGCACAAGTTATTAATGCAGACATATCACAGCAAACTATTACACATAAGGTTTGTAGCGGTTACTTAACCTTTTAAAGTTATTATTACAAATCAGATTTTTAGCACATTGACCTTCTTAAGAAAACTGTAGAAGTCTTAACAAATGCATCTTTACCCATCCCAAGATATTTCTTTCAAGTACTTCAGTCTACCAATTTAAAATTAGCTATATCACCACAACCTCGTGTTATGGGTGAATTTATTAGTGTTCAGTCGGGTTCTCAGTTAGCAGTTAAAGTCGAAGGTATTGTGCAACATGGACAACATCCAGGATTGTTTAGACAGGTGGAAGGAATCTTAGTCACTGTTACTTCACAATTACAAGCTAGCAATAAAAATAAGGAAGTCGTTGATGTTAAGGTAACATTGTTATTAGTATTAAGCAAATTAATTGAAACATTAGTTCTACTTACTTTTTCTTTTAGAGTGGAGATGCTAATTTAACACTCACACAAACAGTGACACCTCATAAAGACTTCTTTACTGCTCAGTTTCTTTTAGCATTTCCAAGAGGAGGCCAATATCTTTTAACGATAGAAGCCTCTGTGGTAGATGAACATAGTAACATATGGAAAACAGGACCACGTTCAACACTTACAGTTAAAGTGCCAGAGGAAACCAAACCAGCACCTATTAGTATGCCCGGTATGGCTACAACTATTAATAATGTGTAAGTCTGTTTTGTTATTTTAAGCTAAGTTGCATCTAAAATTCTTGCAGTTAAGGGTTGTATTTAGTAATCTCGATATTATGATTTACCACGATTTTTGCTTTGTTACAGAATTGGTAATTTTTCTCTCTGTTGCCATAAAGGTATTGATGAGTTAGATAATTATACCTATTGATATCTTTGTAAAAGTGAAAAACAAAATTTTTAAATGCTTGTAAATTAAGGCACCTTTTGTCTGCAATATGTAATTTTAAGCCCAATTCACAGTACGCGTGCAATTATTGCATGCGTTTCCACCATTCACACCATGCTTCTCGTCAATGCGTTAGTACCTCGCGTGTTGACACACGAAATTAGAACTTGTTTGATTTTCTCCTGCATTTCTAGTGGAAAACTTGGTGTTTTTATTCATACCAATTTAAAACAATAATGTTGGTATCGCTATGGCAAAAAACTGCAAAAGTTGAATAGGTTCGTTAGGTTAGAATGTTTAAAACTGTGGTTTAAAGTCTTCATTTTCATTTTAACGTTTGCAGTAGCATTTAACATGTGGTGTTCTTGAATTGGATAGGTTTTTTTGTATAGTGTAATTAATTATAGACTCATATCAACTGATATTAATATATTATAAACATTTCTTGTACGAATAAAGTATATTTATATTAGTTTTACGGATTAATGATTAATATATACAGCACTGAACAAAGAGAGAGTTAGTCCAATTCATAAATAATAATAACTCAAAAGGCTAACCTAATACTAAAAAAATTTGTAATCACAACAGTTAAAACAAATTTGCAATATAAAGTCCACTTAATTAAAGAAAGAGTTCAACCAAAGCTACAACATGACAGCACATAAGCACAACACACAAAAACCTACAAAAGCTAACTCCAATAATCTTTGCTACCTAAAAATGATTCACAAGATCGCGCCTTTTTCAAAATAAAAAAACGCATGTGACGTTTTTATTTTTATTCTGCTAAATATTGCAAACATATTAAAACCTTATTAAACCATAAAATCCTAAAAAAGCTAGCAGCACCTGCAGTGTGAATAGGTTCATGCTTCTTCACGCAGCTTCATCGAAATGCATGCAATAGTTGCATGCGTGAGCATGCACGTGGCACGCGTAGTGTGAATTGGGCTTTAGAGGAAAGAATCATCTGACAAAAATAGCCTACCACATATGCCAACAGTTTTCCTGACATTATAAGACAGACGTTTGCTTCATAACACCGTAGCTTTTCAATCTAATTTCAGAAGACATGAACAGGGTTAGAATTCTCTTTTTCCAAAATCAAAATTACCTTTTCTGAAATGAAATGTATATTTTCTCAAATTGAAGTTACTTGCCTTGAAAGTGAGGCTGAAAAAATCAGGATATTACCTTGAACATGGCATGACTCAACTAGTTTTCTTCCTTTTTCTAGAATGGATATAGTACCCAATTTATATACCACTTCATTACTTGCCATCTTCAGCAAATATTATGTGCACTGACATTTCTAAAATATTACAAATGAGTCAGATTAGTATACGAAATGTGCATGAAGTCATGACTATATCCATAAATAATTGTATGTTGTGAAGGTAGCTCATTCTATACACCCCCCCCCCAAACTAGTTTGATCACAATTGCCAGCTAATATCGAAAAATATGCACTTTTAAAACATGTCCAGTCATATTCACACTACCATACAGCAATCAATTTTTAACAATTTCTTGATTTCCAACATAAAATAATGAAAACAACATTGCTTATGTTAATCTAACCCTAATTCTTTTTATCACAAATGGCTGCCACCTTTCACAGCACATCATTGTTATTTATGGACCTTGACTTGTACAAGGCCTATATTGATTCATTAATTCATATAGTTTCAGCATTCAGAAGCTGTGTTTTGCAGGAATGTTAACTTAGCGTAATTTTTTTATGCTGAGAATAGCTGACACCATTCCAACAGAAAATTAATGGAAGCCACATTTTATAGTAGGTTATGTTGTTCAGTAAGTTACACCAATTGACCATGCAAGTGTTACATCACTTTTGTTGGTTACCGTGGTTACTATTTTCCAAACAAAACATTTTCCTGTGTTAGATTGCCATAAGAGAACTTTCTAATCTATAAAAAACAGTGTTTATTGTGTTTTACCTAATATATAAATTGTATTGGTAAGTAATTATGGTTTATTTAATACTCTCTAGCAATACCCACTTGACTAGGTTTTGAATATACATTAATCCTCCTTTCTCATTAAAATGTGATTCATAACTCATCATTAAACGATGGAAAATACATCATTCTAACTTACCTGTGTAGTAAGATTAAATAAAACATGATTAAAATGTTTTTCTAGAAGTTTAAAAGCTCTCTTATGGCGTTTAACACAAGGAAACGATTTCTTTGGAAAGTGATAACCATGGTAACCAACAAAAGTGATGTAACACTTGCGTGGTCAATTGCTGGAAAGCTAAAGCTAAATTGTCGAGTCCATTGAATGCACTAGATGATTTCCAATTCACCTTAATTTGTAATTATTGTTTGTTCATTAAATAATTTCATAGAATATTACCAATTTTTAGTTTGCTTACTTTATTCTAATATTTCCAGGTTTTTCCATATTCTAGGAACCTTAAATAGATGTAATAATGTTCATTTTTAAAAATTTTTATTAGTTTTCTTCTGTTTCAGCATCCTAATGACAGAAGATAGCCTGTTTATTCGCCCAAACCAAAAGAAAACAAGCTAAGTGTAAGAAAAACAACATTTAAAAGTGTAACAATTTTTTTTTGTTTTTATAGTTACAAAAAGCATATTATAAAAATACATTTAAGTTAAAATTTAAAACAACTTTAATACATCATAGTAAATTACTTGTAATATACATACGTATTGTTATTTATAGTTAACAATAAAATATTCATACAAATATCTTTTAAGCTACTGATTAGTTATATCTTTTAAAGTTAATTATTACTAAGGTATGGAATGAAAGTAAATGGATGCTTTCTGACAATCTGTTACCTACTAAATATGCACAAACAAATATGAATTTGGCTTTAGAAGTTGTTTGTTTTATGTACTGTAAGATTTTAGTAGTCTCCATAATATATTAAAAACAGGTATCCCATAGCAGAACGAAATATGTAGGAGGGTGTCCAAATAATTAATATGAGAACATGATAGATCTAGAATGCCAAAGAAGTTGGATTCAAGACAGGTGGAGAATTAAGAAGGTATACAGAAAACTGAATTGGTAACAATACCAAGATATTGAAAAGTGATAATGAGCAATTTAAAGCTTAAGGTATAGATTATCTAGTAACAGCATTTTTAGTTTTTCATTATACACTAAAGCAACTGTAGAAAATACTAAAAAAATATTGTATCTTGTGCAGAATCAAAGAATTGGCATGTTTATAAAAATTAGCTTCTACAGTTTTAACAACTACAGTAATAGTTTTTATGCATATAATGAAGAAGCTACATCAATTCATGGTACATTCAAAAAGTAAATCTTATTGAAAAAACAGATGTTAAGGATGATTGTTTTAATTGTTGTCTAATATAAATAAAGTGGAGCAATAGGTATTACTAAATAATCATTTTAGTAAGACTTTTTCCCAAAGTATATGCAATCTTTAAGGTAGATCCTCCTTTGCAGTAAAATTAATTGTTAGTTTCCATTTACTTTCATACCTTATTCTGAATATCATTCTAATATTAAACTACTATTATGAACAATAAAACATTTATTTCAAAACAACATCTATTTTTAAGAAGCCCAACAATATATCCAATCATCTTTAAACTAAAAAGATAATGTTTTAGTAATTAAAGCAAAAAAGATACAAGACCGGATTAAGATTTGACGTGCCCCTGGGCATTTCTTCAATCAATAATTTCTTATACTATGTATTAAAGAAAGTGCTTCATAGATGAAGGAACTAAAATTTTATTATACATACAAAATACAAAACATAGCAACAAGATATAATTCCTGTAAAACATTAAAAAAAAAATCCTTATTGCTGAAATTTAAAAAAATCGCTATTTTAAAGAGAACTTTGTGGCTCTTTTTGGCGAGCTCTAAATACCCTTATGTTAATCCGGCCTTGAAGAGATAACAGATTTGTAAAATTATAAATAAACAAAAACAAAATATATATAAAAAATGTTGCAACATCAGTCTCTTCGTTTACATGGACTAATTTACATTACAGAATTACCATTATTATATTATTATACAGTGTGAATTATTAGTGACTATACTCTGAGGATACTTTGAATGATTAGAGAAAAAAATAACACTACAGTCAAATTTCTCTAAGTTGAACTTTCCTATATCTCAAATTTTCAATGAAATGTCTGCATCAAGATGATATTTTACCTTAAAAACTGTTTCCATATCTCGAATTTCTCTATGTGGAATTTTTCTGTAACTTGAAGTAGAATTCCTGAAGTTTAACATCAATGAATTTCTGTACCTTGAACTTTTTTTCAATTTATAATCCATGCTAAATGCATACACTCAACATGCAAATGAAAGAGTTTCAAGAAACTTAAATTATTTTGTACAATGCAAAAAAAACGGATATTTTTCAGCTTTACCTGTTTAGTTTCACTTTTGAACAAACTACACTACACCACTAAATGGTGTTTGTGTTTATACCACCACCACTTAACTCAGTTTGTTAAATTTTATATTTTATTTTAATTCTGAAAAATCGTGAAGAAATTCTAAGAAAAGCTGAAGATGGACTACCCAATAATCATAAATGCTTTAAAGCATGTACTTACAACGACATTGACAAAGCTGTTCTCGGGTGGATTAAAATGGTTCGCGATCAAAATGTCTCGATTTCTGGGCCACTCATTAAAGAAAAAGCTCTTTATTTCTCCTGATTCTTGAAACACTGATTTCGAGCGTTAATAACTCTAGAGAACCATTTTTCTAATCAAAAACAATCAAAGATTATCAATTTTTTTGTTCTAGTTCTGTATTTGTCTCTATTGTATGTATTAGTTTACAAATAATGTAGGTAAATGAAGTTAATTAATTTCTATATTCTTTTTCGATATTACTGTATCAATAAATGTATGAAAAAATTTTACTTTATTTTTTGTTCGTATTTCTATAACTCGAATTGTTTTCATTGTACAATTCAGATTCGACTGTATTTTCCATATTACCTGGGTTACGATATAAAATAAATTTTATTAGGATGAAAAACCTTTATTGATATGCCGCAATGAGCATGGAAGCTCAAGCATGGACAAGGGTATCCATATGTCATGCGGCATACATCTGATAATGTGCCTGCTGCTGCTGATCAGTGAAAGAATATGAATACTACATTTGTATTACAAGCTTTAAAATAAACTTAAGTAACTTCATCAGTGAATTAACGATATTTGGAGCAAATAGCTGGAGAAAAAGTTTTAAATAGATAAATATTACAGTTACGTGCATACTTAAAATCCTGCAATATAATATGAATTGTATTTTATATCTTCAAATAACAAAGTGCAGATTTTTATCGGTAATTCATGACCTGTTTGTATATTATTTCATCAAAGAAAACATTCTTTCACAACTATGTTAACCCAAACATAATAATTAAAAATTGTTTGCATAATTTCTTAACTTATAAGAACGTTTTTTTTTGTCTAAACAAGAGTAATAATATTCAGCCAAGAATTCAAGATTTGATTGCATGTCAATCAGTTGCAGCTTCAAAGTAAAATGTCTCCTTAATTTATTTAAAATCTTGAAGTCGTTTTGAATTCATTGTGTAAATTTGTTACGGTATTTCTCTATTTAAAAAGTTGCCCATGTTGCATTTCTTTCTTTTGCAAAATAATAAGAATAACTGCTTCTGTACAAGTTATTTTGAAAATAAATAAATTCCGTCATAAACGACAAGGTCACGTTGGTGTACTTATCATAAACAACCTTGGCCTTGAGGGAAATAGCATGCGTTTGTAAATTTATTTAAATTCCTTTTCATACTGTTTTCAAGAAAAACCTTTTTAATGTTTGTTGGGTGGGTAATAAACTTTCATTTTAACAAAAAAAGAAAAATAGTAAATTATACAGAACAATTGATAAAACTCATTAAGATGTATCATTAGTCATTAGATTTTATGCTGGTAAAAATAACAGATTAACATTAATCAACAATTAATAACGGCTTGTAAAATACCATATCTTATAGTTGTCATGAGATGCACATGTGCATCTTAGTCTTTTTCAAGTCGGAACTTGCAAACTGCTAGGCTATGCATACCAGACCTGCCGAACTATCATGTCCAAAAAATTATGGGAAGATTTCAATAGAAATCTAATAAAACAACAGAGCTTACTTGTAAATAATAATAATAACATTATTCCACTTAGAACCTTAAATTGATTAGCCTGATGCATTCTGATATTACAATATCATTTTCAAAGGCATAAATAAACAAGATGTCATTAGTAATCAGCTAACTTGAAGTTTGAATAAAATAAAAAACGTTCTCCTTATAATAAAATAAAATAATTAATTTGTCTATAAATTTTTGAAGAATTTGTGTTGCATTTACTTTTGTTATGTTTTATTTTTTTTCTACTTTATTTGTTTACATTTGATCACAGTATAATGACATTACGGATAATGGTGACATGTATAATATGTATACAGTGATATAGACAACCCAAATAGGTAAATACACAGGCTAAAACTAGTACCTGATTTACCAGGCCATCTACTATACGACTGCAATGCAAACATAGCGGCAAAGAGAAGCTAATGAGCAACACATGGCTTCAGAAAGCTTCTCGTCATGAGATGCTATGGTGTACCACATGGCCTAATAAACATGCTGCAGTGAGATGCACAAAGCACATACTATTTCCCTATGGTGCGGAATCAAATACACCACCCTGTATACATTATTTCTTTCTATGTTTGGTTTTCATGATTTAGCAAAATTGTATTTGAGATATTTCCTATATATAATCACTAATAATTTGCACTGTATGAATATTCATAAATACTGGTCTTAATACAAAATAAATCCAGTTTTGAAAACTGCAAACATCATTTCTATTTTTGACTTTAAGCTGCATTGTTATATATTTAGATACAACAAATAATGTTGAAATTTAATGAATTTCTTTGAAAAATATGTATTAAAATACTAAATCTTACTTTTACTGGGGGTCCCTCTGTTTACACTACATGTTAGATTATAATTCTACGGAATGACTTATCTTACATCTGTTTTTTTTAGCAAACTAATTAAGATATCTTCTTAATAGCATATTGTGATTGTCTTTTTATAACGCATTCTTAGACATTACTCAAAAATACTTCTTCCTTTTTTATAATTGGTGACGTTTCATAACTTTTCACAATAATCTCTTCTCTTTTAAAATTCTTCTTTGACCCTCCAGTTTTACTAATTAAAACTATATCAGTAATTTTAATGTTATGACTGATTGCTTTACACATATCGTATACAGTTAAGGCACCAACAGATACAGCAGTAAGAGCTTCCATTTCGACACCTGTTTTCCCTTCGCATTGTATAGTCGCACGAATTATCACAGCTTTCTTCATTTTATCCAAATGTGCATTAACTTTGATACCCGTTAATGGAATATTATGACATAATGGAATTATTTCTGAAGTTTTTTTAGCACCTAGAATCCCAGCAAGCTGAGCAATGCTTAGAACATCACCTTTTTTCATAGCATTGTCTTTTATTAGTTCCGTAATCTGATGTCCAACATGCACTACTGCTTGTGCTGTTGCTGTACGAACAGTTACTTCTTTAGATGTTACATCTATCATAGTGGCTTTACCTTCACTATCAACATGTGTTAATTTTTGTTCAGTATTTGTTGAGTAACAACGTAAATTGTAATGTGAGCTAGTATTAGTAAATAAGTGCGACAGATTTGTTAAACTATTTATATGGAACGGTTTACAGATATTGACCCTGGATGGATAGGAACCTGAAAAGAGTTCACAAGTATTTAGGCTTGAGCACACAAACCCATACCAGTTCGTCCATTATGTGTATTTTATATCTTTTCCATAAATTAGGGGTATGAATTACAATCTAAGTTAGATTTTGTTTCCTTGTATTTTACGTGACCAAGTAATAAAATTTCTCAATTCTCTCACTTCTTAGCAAAAAAAAAGGTGAATAATTTATTTAGGTAAATTAACGGCTACCTCCCAAATTCTCTTCTTACATTATGATAAAGGTATAAAACATACACAGCAGCACTGCATCCTATGTTAAAACCTAGTAAGTTGTGCTTTTTTTTAAATAGGACTTACTAGGTTTTAACATCACATGGCAGAGCAGCAGGTAAACTGGTATAATACATCCAACAAGATTTCATTGTATTATTTCAGAAATATGTTAGCTACAAGACGAGCATGAAATTTGCATTGCTCAGTTATAATACTAATACACTACTAAGCATGCAGATACAAAAGTACATACTACTGATGCTAGTAGGAACATTAAACATTATCCACCAATAAGTATCATAGGACGATTTTCCATGTGAGAAAGATTCAGCATGCCTGAAAAAGTCAAAGTGTGTTTCTTCCTATCTTTTAATATTTCTAGCATGTTATTTAGCCAAACAGCAGAAGCTCAAAGCAGGATCAATTTAATAATAAATAGTAAGATACATAGCTAACCTGCGTGTTGCTTCTTTTTTCTTCTCACTGCAGCTGCTATAAGGGCTGTTAAATCATCTTCACTACAACCAGCTCGAAGGGCATCTCGTAGAGATACTTCAGTGTTACCAAAAAGACATACTTTTAAATTACCATCAGCTGTTATCCGTAATCTGTTACATCCACCACAGAAGTGCTCACTCATTGACGTAATGAAGCCCACCTGACCAGCATATCCAGGAACTCTCCATGCCTAAATATAAACAAGTCTACTATTAATTGGAACAATAATTCAAAATCACTTACTTTGGAAGTGTCATTAGGTCCATTTTCTAATGGATGAAAGCCAGGCCAACTATTACGTATCGTCTTTACCATTTCTTGATAAGGCACCATCTTTTGCATTTCCCATTTATTTCCCGTAAATGGCATATATTCAATAAATCTTATGTCTACTTTTTTAGTTTCTGTTAATTTTACAAAATCACAAATTTCATCATCATTGAAACCTTTCATAATAACACAGTTAACTTTGACTGGATCGTATCCAAGTTGTAGCGCAAGGTCAATTCCCATCATCACACGTTCCCAACCTTTACGTCTTGTGATATGTTCATAACGATCAGGCTTGAGAGTATCAAGACTAATATTTAAAATATCTAAACCAGCTCTTTGTAAAGAGACCAACTGTCTTGTTAAAACAAGTCCATTTGTTGTAATTGCTACTGCTTGAAGACCATTAATTGCCTTTAAAGATGCTATAAAACATCAAATTTAAAACAATTACACACTACTAATTACAATTTTTTACTTACCAATTATATCAACGAGATCTTTTCTTACTGTCGGTTCGCCACCAGTTAATCTTATTTTTGTTACACCTTCTTTAACAAATAATCTAGCTAACTGTATTACTTCATCTGTGGTAAGTAGATTATTTTTTTGTGTTAATTTAACTCCCTCTGCTGGCATGCAATATTGACCTGTAATATATTACATTATATATATATATCTATACTCCAAGTCATGAAGGTTGAAATGTATGTTGGAGAAAATAGGTACTATACATTCAATCATTGGCATTTGACCAGCTAGGTGTGGGCATGCCCTCGTTTTGCAAGATTTCATCCCCCAGATTGCCATTCGAGTTGGGCAGCGCTCGACGCGACACCACGCGGTAAATGCTGCCACTAATATCGTCGGGGTCGAGTTTTAAATTTTTAACGGCGTGATTATTTATATTTTTACTAAGGAAGTTAGAAACGTAGAAATAATATTTTTCGAAATGTCTAATGGTGTGACAAAAAGCAAAAATAATTGCTGTGTCTCTCAGTGCAAGCCCACATATAAAATTCCAAACATTTCGTTTCATACATTCTACAAGTTACAACAGAATATTAACGAAAAATTGAAAATAGGGAAGGATATCTCTGCCTACATGAAAGTGTGCAGTTTGCACTTTAAGAACGACGATTTTTTCTTTGGTGGAGGTAAGTAAAGAATTTATTTTGGTTTGCTAAAAAGTAACATAATAGTTTAGATATTATTTTCATTTTATAGCTCATATTAATAAAATTAATTGACTTAAAAAAACCGGAGTCCCCAGCCAAAATTTACCAGTCTGTTCACATGATTGTATCTTAAGCCCTACACAAATGCAGTAGCATCTAGATAGAGAACAAAGACTGCAAAACCGAGCGAAAAAAAAAGTGTATAGAAGGCTGTGGAACATGTAGAAGAATTACCAGATCTAACAGCTGGAGGAAAGTGTTATGATCGTTATGATACAATAGAAGCAGCAAGAAATTTAAATTTTAAAGAAAACTCTGCAGTATTTTCTAAGACTCCAGTAGAAATTAAAAAGACTTACGAGGACAAAGGAGTACAAGTAAATACTTATGATGATTTTACATCATACAATATTGAAAATCTCATGGACAGTGATTATAAGTACAGAATTCTAGCAGATGTTATAAATCTCTCCAATACTGGCCCAAGACAGGTTTTAAGCTGCCCCTTTTGTTGCCAAATCAATAATTTGGTATTTTTTGATAGTAGTTATTAATTCCTGTAGCATTAATTTTGTCTTATGTATAATAATTAATAAATGTACAAGTGAAGTGTTCATATTTTCATTTTATTAAGAACAAATATAAATATGTTCAAAATATTTGTATTATAATACTACTAATTGTTATTTAAAAAAAAGCATATTACATCAGAAAAAATTATAATCATAATATACATAATAATGACTTCCTTAAAATACGCAAAAGAAACATTTAAGAAAATCGCTGAGCACTAGGTAGTTGTATCAGTTGTTTGATAAAATAATTAAAATAAACAAAATGTAACTTATTACCGCTGCTAACACCTATAAATACCCCGACGTTGTCCACCATATTGTTTACAACCAGTGGCGCCACCAACGGCCATGCCTTTCTCGAATAAATCCGTTTTGCCCTGAATGGGCACTCTTGGGCATACCTTTCTGGTGTTCGAAATTCGAAATACACAAACTTTCAATAATACTAAAACTTTTTCCCATAAAATGTTAATTAAAGAAACAAAGACCACACTGGTTTTTCTGGTGTTTTGATCTTAGGAATTAGGATAAAAAAACTAATAAAATTATGCAAATTGCAAGTGGTTAGGATTGGGTATGATAAGTGACATTTTCCGTTTACGGTTTTTCAGGTTTTACATGGAACTGCCCATGTCTAGCGTTTTGGTGTTTTCACCAAAATACTTGTATTTCATCACTTTACAAAAATTTATAAATCTCTGACAGTTAGGATTCATGGAAAAACTAGACTTTTTCATAATTTCCACTACGGGCGCATACCCACACCTAGCTCGTTGAAATTTTCATCAGAGTACCTAGATACCCTTCTGCGTCAATGTATAACAATGCCAAAAAGTTAGGATTCAACCCTTCTTTTCCCATCAGTGGTTCTTGTACAATTAGAAACAGTAAATGTGATTACAAGTGAATCAAAACTATTTGTTATTTTGTTTCTAAAGTGTCAAACGTGATTGAATTTACAATCTTTTTCTTAGTTTACCTGTATTATTATTATTATTATTATATTCATGGCGTTAATCTTTATAAACAAAAACAGAACTAAAATCTAAAGATTGCATTTTTTAGTTTAAAAGTAAGTAGTAAAATTAATAAAAAGGTCTATTTTTAGGAACTATGTTCCATTATTGTTAAGATTAGAAAGCAGTTTGCTGTCATGAGGGGTAAATCTCTGAACTCAAGTTGTCAAGTAATGGTTTTATCTTTGCTTAACTATTTTGAGAGGGAAAAAGAATGAAGGACCATTATTAATCCTGAAGAAGTAAGATTTATTAGATGTAAGTGCCTAATTGTTACCACGGCAAGTGGCAGATGTATGTAATGCTTATAAAGAGTAATTTCTAAAATAATAAATATTAAAAAATTATTAGCTAGATGAAGGAATAACAAAATCTTGTATACAGTGTGAACGCTGGCTATGGAACGCTTTAAATAAAAAATTCTCTGTGCATCTGAGGCCAAAATCCTAGATATGTCAAGCTTAGTTCCTGTTTTCCTTTCAACAGTGAATGTTCCTTATCTTATGTTTTTCCATAACTTATAAACTGCTTTCTTTTACAGATTCCAAAACATTTCAATCTTTGGCAGCTCTATGGGTACTAATTTGATGTTTTTTGCTCAATTTTAGAATAGGTTATTCATGTTTCGTGTTCTATTAACTTTGACATTTTCTAGACACTTTTAGATTCATACGAAAAACATTAAATTGTTCGAGTAAAACTGTATAGACTAATATGTCACTTTTATTATTAAGCTTAACAATGAAGTGTCTTTTTGACAAAAACAAAATAACAATAATGGTGTGGATTTTAAAATCGCCTACCTTATTAGGTTATATCATAATTGTGTAGAAAGTTTTTACTTGTTTTAGTTCTTCCTACAAATTAAGCCTTATAATTTTTTTGCTCTACTGCCTACAAGTACTAATAAGAGGCAATTTCTGTTTTTAAGCTGTACCACTGCACATAGCAGCTTTAATTTGTAGTTAAAGTTGTACAGAACATAATATTTCAAATTTCTAGATGATGCCATTTGGTTAGAAGGTATAATAAAAATGTCTCTATATTCTATGGTATATTTGTTATTATTATACTAAACATTTCGAAAATTATTATACCTTTTAACCAAATATCATCATCTAAAAATAAACACTAAAAAGTAAAGAATTAACAAGAGAATAATAATATTTCAAACCAAAAGTCTTTATCTTTGTTTTATATTTAAACTGTAATGGTAGTTTAAGTACCTAATTTCAGCAAATACTTGTATGCATTAGCAATATAAAATCTGATGAAATTTTGAAAATAAGAATCAAGCGATTGTAAAAGTCATGCAGAAAATGTTTAAGATTGATTTGATTTTGGCTTAAATCTTTATTTCAAGAACATGCAATTATTCATGTTGTGTAATATGTGTTGCCTAATCTTGGAACTAATTATTTAGGGTATACTCCATAACAAGAAAAAAACTTTAATTTTTGTTGTATCATCGTGATATTGAACCTTTTAAATAATTCTTAATAGATGTTGATATTTTGTATATTGGCAGAATATTGGAAAATTGTATGAAAAATTTCTACAAACTGCCAAAATTGCTAAGCATATAGAGGGACAAAGTAAAATGATGCAGAAATGAAAATATGAAAAAGAAAGTAGGATGATATACAAGAATGTAATAAAAATATATTATCAAAGAAAGACGAGAGATAGTAATAAAAAAATAGACAATGAAGTAGCAAAAAATAATAGAGAGGGAACAACTTTATTGAGGAAACTACTTAATTTTACATTAAGTTGCCATAAGATGTAGTACAAAAATTTAACACAATAAGTTATTTAGTTACAACATATAAAATAATGTGATTTATTATACGGTGTGTCCACATTTCGATGCTCACCATTGGTATCTCGGTTATTAGAAGACATAGAATGATGGTTAAATGGGAAATGTTATGTAGAATACTCGCAACAAATCTCATTTCACATTCACCCTAACTAACCAACAATCCAATATGGTTGCCTATGAAAAGCAAAAGATGGCGTTAATAACTTGAAAACAAACGAAAATCAGGGGATTCTGTTGACACCAAAAAATTTGTCTTAAAAAAGTGTTTCAACATTGTAAAACTTTTAAAGCGGTCACATTAGGTGTTATTGAGTTATTGAGAAAAATTGAAATCGGTAGATTTTGGTTTTTTCAAAATATCTTAAAAAAGTTAGAACGAATTTGAAATGAGATTTGTTGCCAGTATTGAATTCTACATAACATCCCCCATTTAACCATTGTTCTATGTCTTCTAATAACCGAGATACCAAAGGTGAGCATCGCAATGTGGACATACTGTATATATTGACAAATAACATTCTTGAATTTATGTTGGATTTGGTAGGGGAATTATAATAAAAATAATAATAAAAAAACAAGACAAAGCATCAAATTTAGGTCAGTGTAATACAAAGTACAACTTATTTCTAATTATGTAAGACCTTGAGAAATGGAACTTTCATTTTAATATTTACTTCCTGCAAATAGTACCTACAATATTAAGTTTTAAGCAAGGTAACTTTTTTAGAAATGCTAATAAATTGCTTACTGTATACCCAAGCCATGCACTAGATATCTTTGATGTTTGTAAAGCAGTAAGAGAATTACCCTTGTTATTCAGTTTTTTACACTATTCATATGTAGATTATTAAAAATATGTATCGCTCTAGTTTGTTAGCAGTTAATATTTACAGTTCATGGTTATCAAAACAAATTATGAATGAGTCACTAATAATGTAGGTAAACAATGAAAAGCAATAAAATCTTGCTAATCATCTAATAAGCTTTATGAGCTTCACAAAAAGATTGCCTCTGAAATTCTCTTCCGATGACTATATTTTGAATTTCCAAATAATTAAGTATCAACAAAAAATTAATTAACGATTATTACGTGCTTTAAATGCGTAGATTGTACGTAACTTACATCGCAAATTGCACCGTTCTGTTAGAGAAATCCTCAGGTATGTGTGATATCTTCCAAATGTATCAGTTAAAGGGCTAAATTCTACCTGTTTCTGTTCCTGCAAATAACATAAAAGTTGTAAGTTTATTAACTTGTACCTACAGCAGTATACTAAACATCAGTCAGTCTATTCAGTAAGAAATCTTAGAATTTGAATGCAAGAACCTAACCTATTTGATATTTTAAAAAATCAACAATATGAAGAGTTTATTGACCTCATTTCACTGCAGAAAACAAATGAAAGTTTCCAATTGAAATAAAATTTACAGGCAAATGTTACAGCATCATACTAATGAAACTTTGATTTTTTCTGTTTAGCAATACTACACAAGTAGTGTTATAAACGAAGAGACCATATAATGACTATAAATACCTTTATTTTTTGTATATTTACTGCCGTTTCGGTAGAAAACCCCCTTCGAAACAAACACAAAGTTTTTTGTAAATTTGGGCGCAACATTTTGTTGTAAAACGTTTTATCAGATTTAAGAATACTGCGTGTCAATTGAAAAGTAAGCAAATAACACTTCAAATTAGCAACAATTATGAAAACCTCTGATAACTACTCGAATATCTACATGTAAAAACAACTTTCGTTCTATTTTTGTACATCTATACATGTGCGTTTATTTTATTAACTAAATAGATTTAAATAAGTAGTAGGTAAGGTTGTATGTTTTGACCTTCAAAAAGTTTACGAAATTAGTGGTAGAGTGGAAGTGGACAAAGTACATTGAAATTACATATTGAATATGTAACATCACATTACATAATATACGAACACCAATAAACGCATAATTACTTGTATTCCTAACTTATTATTTAAGAATAGGAGTGTGCATTTATCTTACAACATTTTTAGGTACAAGTAACCAGCTAAACAATAATGCAAGATGTGTTGCCTATTCCAATACTAACGGATGCTCAGAAATAAAACCTTTCATATTAACATATTAAAATATTTGTATATGTATGTTAATATATTTAAAATGTAAGTTCTTAAATATGCTTTGAATGTAATTGACAATTTCCATACATAACCTACCTCATGTGATAGATATGGTGCGATGAATGTCAACTTGACAGTGACACCAGTGACATTAATTAACAAACAACTGGGTCACTACATTGCATTTTTTTGTACACTGTAAAAATGAACTTAAACCACAGCCTATTCTGAATTCTACAAAAAAATGCACTGTATAAATTTCTGAACGGTTATTTAAGGTACGTTCGTTTATGTTGTTCTTAAAACTCGGAGTGCTCTGCTTGTAAAAGCCGTTCGTTTTTTGCGATCGAGTTAACAGAGTGCGCTATTGTAGCGTTCGTTTTTACAGGCCGGAGTGAAAGGTACAAACCGTACAAACTCTTTTGCATCAACTGACACTTGTGCTTTAGGAGTTAATGGAAGCACAGGCGGAGTTGCCAAACTTGCAAACATCCAACACAATTTCTCTCTCATTTTTTTTAATGTTTGATTCTTTTACAATAATTTTGGAAATTCCATATACCCGAATTCATTTAAGTAATAAGTTTGTAGACAAATGTGAGAAAAACATGTATAAATTAATATGCGGACAAATTTTACTTTAATTTGGCAACCTTGCCCAGAAGAAACAGAAAACAAAATACCTATCATAATCTCAATTCTCAATTGTTACAACTGTGTTAATTAAACAAATATACCTACTTTAGTTTTGTAACAAAGCAGTCTAATTAGAATTTAAATTAATTAAGATTATTGTTGAGGTTACGTCTACAACTTTATTTGTTTACGTTCTACGACTCCAGATTATGCACTGTTTCGGTCTTTTATTCCGAGAAATTCTGTTTACTCTCTGTACCATCTTTCACTCCACTCGCAACGCTCCAGCTCCTAAACAGAAAACCGAACGTACATTTAATACAGCAGAACGTCCGGAAATGCATCTTTTTATTCTTGAACACTTTGGACGTGCACACACACGACACACACTTGGTATGTAATTTCTGAACGCAACCCTGTTGACAACTAATAAAAACAAAAGAAATACTTAACCTCATCGTGATTGTATGGTGATTGTTTAAGCGTTTGTACATTTAACTTTACAAATATCATTCTTACACGTTTATTTATTGTATTTGCTATAGAATAGTATAGATTCCCTTTCCTTAAATTAAAATTGGACATAATGGCACTTTTTCCTGCTTATGCAAATGATAGTGAAACTAAAAATCCAAATGAAGCAATCTCAAAAACTCAAGACGAAACTTGGTTAGAGAATTCAAGTTTTAAAATAGATGTTATTGGTTCTCAAGCATCTACTAGCGGTTCATTAGAGCATGGTGGTACAGGATCAAATGTAAACCTTATAGGCACTAGTGAAAGTGATTCAAATGAATCTGATGTTGCTAAACAACCTAAACGCAAGAAAAAACGCAAAAAGAAAGTTAAACATCATCGAAACAAGGTAGTTGAATCTGAAACTAAACAGGATGGCGATGATTTTAAAATTGATACAACACGGAGTCGTGAATTTCTAACAGTACAAACAATAGCTAGACCATCAGCTCCTAAGTATAAAATCAGCTTTAAAATGTATAGACCATTAAAGACCAGCAAGAAGAAATTAAAACGTTATTTTCATTTTATTGTTGAAAAACAAAGCAGTGAAAAAGAGACCAAATTAACAAAGCAAGATCTTGCTAAAGATATTTCGGTAGAAAGAAATGAAGATTTTACTGGTTTTAAACAAGAAGAAGATATGTCTCAAATGACGGCGCTTTATAATCGCAGTCTTGGTGAAAATCCACGTGATATTGATATGTGGTTAAAATATGTACGCCATCAAGATGCAGTATTCCAGTTTGAAAAGGTATATCGTAAAGGTAGTATGGCTAAAGGTCTACGTGTTACAGCAGATCGAAAACTTACAATTTTAGAGAAAGCTCTTTCACATAATCCAGATTGTGAGTTATTGATGCGTGAAAGGTTAAACATATCAGTCAGTGCTTATCCTGCAGATGAATTGCAAATTCAGTTAAAAAAATTGGTCGAAAAGGAACCTGGAAATATTATTTGGTGGCAAGGGTATATTGAAGCATCACAGTGTTCAATGTCACATTGTGATATACCTGCTGTATTGAAACTTTATGCCAAATGCTTATCAACATTGCATCAATTACGTCGTAATTCTGTATTAGAAAAATCACATCTCGAGGAAAATATTTTACGTATGTTATATCAGTGTGGACTTTTCTTGAAACAATCAGGATTGTTTGAACAGTTATGGACATTGTTACGGTTATATCTAGAATTAAATCTATCTCCTACTGATAAAAATAAATTTAATATTCTATCAGGTTTTGAAGAAAAACAACTTGTGGAACTGGAAGAAGTAGTCTTACATTCACAACTTCCTATTCATGAATTATGGTTACGAGTTGAAAGATTACGTGAAGCTTGCCACTGGTTACCTTTTACAGGAGACAGTTGCGAAGATCCACAGGTATGTTCTTAAACAACATCTAAAGGAAAAATAGTTTTACAGTGACTTCCTTCTTTCAGAGACTTGTTTTTCCAGAAGATGTAGCAGAATTGATACACCCTATTACAATGCCTGGAAATACATTTAAATTAACAGCAACAATTCTGACTTTACTTAAAACCCCTCTTTTACCATGCAGACACACTACAATGCAAGGTCTTGGTTTAGATTATGTGCCTTGGGCAGTGGATTCTATAGAAACTTTATTACCCATGTTTTTTCCATTATATCCACTTAATTTGAGTAACAAAAATTTATTGAGGGATACTCAACGATTAGCAGTGGGACCACAATATTTGAAAACATTTCCTGGTCAAGAAGAATATTTAGAATTTTTGTTAACAACTACAAAAAATTGTGTAGACTGTCTGAATGGTAAAGAAAAGACTGCCGTTAGTGTATGGTGGTTTCGTTTTCAACGATTATTAATTGTATTAGACAAAGAAGAGCGTTTTAAAATGTCATCCCTATTTAAAAAGAAAATGAAAAGTTCAATGAAACAATTACTTAAAAGTGAGGAGAATAGAAATAATGTAATCTTTTACCAAGAATATGCCCTTATTGAACATGAATTAGGAAACTTTGAGAGTGCTATTAATGTCATAATTACTGCAATACAAATGTATGCTGATGGTAAATGTATTTTAAATATTACCAATGAAGAAGAACGTACTGTTATTTGTTCATTATATAGAATTCTTGTGGAGTTGCATCTTAATGCACCATCAGATATCGAAACTAATAAGCAAAAAGCTCTAAAATATTTAGTTAATCTAACATTGGGTAGACATATTAAAAATATGAATGAATTTTTGACTCAAGGCTCATTAAATGAAACAACTTTAAAGTTTAAACATGTTACACTACAACTTCTGCAAAAAGATCCACCAGTGTTAATGTCTGAGGATCATTTTTTACCAAATTTCTTTACTGATTGGATTATATGCAATGGATGGTTTTTGTACCTAACTAAAGGCGCCATTGAATGTGGGAGTTTCTTAGAAGAAACTTTAAGTTCCATACAAAACCAAACATGGCAAAAAGAAGTTTTATTTGAATTTTATATAGCCATATTGTTTAAAAATAGCTTAGAAAAACCAGGTGTAGGAATGTTTAGATTATTAGATGATGCTTTATATCGTGCTATTGAAAATTTCCCAAATAATTTGTTTTTGTTGTCTGTTCTTGCAAAAGAACAAAGTTTAAATTGTTCTTTAGGACAACCATGGTGGAAACTGACTAATTTACTCATGAAAACTGGACATGCTATTCCTAGTTTGTTTTTAATTCTTATTGCCAATCAAAGAACGTGTGAAATTGAAGAGAATTGGATTGATACTGTTACAGGTAATTAATAACTCATTAAAAACCACATATGATGACTAATCTAAAAGTTAGAAGAACTTTGTTTTATATCGAAGTTCGATAAGAAATTTTAAAGATATCGGGTTGACCTTTACTGTCATATTTAATATAATGTAGGGTGATTCATATTCTTATCTGGAGTAGAGCGTAGGTTAGTTTTATGCTAATTAATAATCTTAAAAGAAATTTAAGCTAATTTCTTTTGTTTTTGACTTATAGTTGAAAAAAAAAGGAAAATTGGTAATTTACTTATTATTTATTATTAAGGTTTCTGAATACAAAGTGTTTATAAATGTTTCTGGGTTCAGTGGGCTGTGATATCATGCTTGTGACTGCATTTGCTGCCTTTTGAAAAACAGGATATGTATTAAAGTTCAATTTTTAAATATAGATCCGTTTAGGATTAAGTGCTTTAGTGTACAATTCTAGTTAAGAAATGACTGTTGTCTGTAGTAGAAGTAAGGGACTCTGCACACTGCATCATGGTCGTCGAGAAAGCTCAAATTAGAAATTATTTTTATGTTAAACGATTTCGTTTGTTTATTTCATCTGCATATTAGCTGAAACGCTTGACATGTTAAGCTGTAAACAACAACATTTAAATGTATCAAATCTTTTTTTATTTCTTTTTGCAATTTATTTTATTTGACTTATATTGCAAACTGTGGTGGGTTAACACTTGGCAGGCAGGTAACTGTTTTATAATACTTTTACCTGCATCGTTTATCTTTCTGAACATAAATGGATAGGAAAAGGATGCATACAGCAACACAACTAATGAGTACATGTTTAAGGCTGGCATAATATAGAAAGCATGGGCTATAGGGAAATAGAAGATTTAAAGTTTTGGTGGACTTATGCAGTCAGGATAATCCTAAACAGGTTTAAATTCAAAAATTGAACTATATAATGTTTGTCACGTTATACACATTGCATCGTTGTTATGATGGTTGCCTAATCTTATGCTTTTTAAGAATTAATAAGTTAAAATTAGTTATTAAACCTACAACTTTAGTCTTGAAAAAGACTTTTTCATACAATAAGTGCAATTAGACAGAAAAAATGTGGAACAATACAACAAATTTCAGCACAAGATTAACTAAATTGCTAAATACAGGACAATGACATTTGCAATTGGCAAGTAACAGAAAACATATGTATTAGTTATTGAAATAAATCAACAAGGTGGCACATCAAAATTAGATTCCATAGCCAACTGTATAATTAAACCAAAAATTAAACATTCTTAAGGTAGTCTTTTATGACTAACAGCCCCAGATTGTTAAAATTGTCAACCAATGTTCTAGTTTGTAGAACCATCATCAGGTTCATTCTTTCTTATGGCTGCAATATTTGACATCATAGTTAACTTGATTTAAAATGAAAATATTTAAAAAAATCAACATTAATGATACTAATCAAGTATGCCATGGACTTTATTTGTATAATTTACAAAAAGAGCACTATAATGTATTAATTTAATTAAATTAATAATTTACAATTTTTCATTCTGATGTTAAAGAAAATCTCTTTAGAATAATCCTCATTTTCCTACATAACACTTTTTTTTTCTTGTTTTAGGAAAACTTTTTTCTGAAGGCAATAGTCTTACAAATCGAATGGTATCTCTATTTCGGCGTATGACCAGTTTAGAAATGTGTACTAGAAGATGTGGTCTGGTGTGGAGACTTTATCTTCAGTTTCTTCATGCCCATTTTGATCCTTCTTTATGTAGAAAGGCATACTATAGGGCTGTGGAAGAATGTCCATGGCTGAAGGTATGTATTTATTTTATGTACACTTGATTCACATTAAAGATGAAGTATGATATACCTTGAAAACAAATATAGACATCATTTATAATTTACTTTAGACCCTCAGAAAGCTTGAATAATAGCAACACTAAGTTCTATTATATTAAAAATAAATGAAATTGAAATTGTATGAGTTTGATATTTAAGATGAAATGAAAAGAGAAACAACAAATATATTCAGATTGAATTGTATTTACTATTTTTCAATATAATTTCCTGTTAGCTTGATGCTCTTAGCTTAATGATTTTGTAGTGCCATTGTATGATTCTTGTGAAATGATTTGTTAAAGTTGTCAAAATTATCATTTGCAACATTGATGACTTCACCGTCACAAGAAAATCTCTTTCTTCTTGACCATTTTTCAAATTTGGAAATAGGTGGAAGTCATAGGTGCCCAATCTGAAAAGTAGGATGGGTGCGATAGCAATTCAAACTTCATTTTGTGTACTTCAGCCATTGCAACTGCTGATGTATGAGCTAGTGTGTTGGGATTGTAAAACAGGATTTTGTTTACCAGTGTTGTTTTCTTTTGCAAGATAATTGATGAAGAGTATCTCCAACAAACAGCCGATAGCATAGGCTTTGCCTTCTTTGGTGCTAGTTCATTGCTCTGTGTTCACAGTTTTAACAGTTCCTTAGTGTTGGGTGTATAGTGGTGAATTCAAGCTTCATCTATTCTTATGAATCTGTTCAGGTTACACTTGAAATGCTCATTCCAGCATGTTTTTGATCCAATGTGAGCAACTACAGTGATACACACCTCTGTGATATCTCTACTTTCAATTCGTTTTTATGGATTTTTTCTATTTCTTTGGTTGTCACCTTACTTGGACAGTAACTATAATGTTCTTCTCAACAGTGTGTCTTACCGCATTTAGATTTGGCAACTAATATGTTTTAAAGATGCTGAAGATTCATCAACAACTGCATCTAACTTGGTTTTTCTCCTTTTAAAAGAATAGAATTTTACGACGACCTGAACCTTTTTTTCCCATGTTTACAAAAACCAATGAAATCATCGGTTCTGGTGGACTGTCAAGCACAAGGTATGTAACATACTTAAGTAAAATTTGAAGGTTGAGCCTATGATTAGAACAAAATGATGAAGAGAGAATTGTGTTAATGTTACTACGATCTACATGTCATTTACCCTGATGATCAAGCAATCCTCTTATATTGAAATAGTGAATTAAACAGTAACAAGACATTTTTAGTACTTTTATTAGTTTTGTTATGTATCAATGTTACATACTAATGTTAGAGTGATTAATAATAAAAGGATAGAATAATTAATATTATTTATTAATGCTTTATGAATAGGTTAACAAGAGTAAATGAAGAACCATAAGGAAACTGAACTGCCCCCCCTGTAAAATAATGACAAGCTTTTTATATTACTAGTACAGTATAGAGCAAATTAAATAATAATCGAAGCGACGCCATTTAGAAACCTGCTTAGCATTGGGCATGTTCAGAGCACTAAACTGTTTAAACACTTCATAAGTTTGAGAGTACTGAACGGATTTGTTTACTTCTAACAGTTGGTCAACATACTCAACGTAAAGTTTCTATGTTTACTGAACTAAACTGCGACACAAGCGCCATCTAATAAAGAACATATTTCCAATGTTCTAACCTCAATCTAGTATTTTGAATTGGTTGTATTTAAGTATTTAATACTTATGCAAAATAAACAAGATCCTAATGATAATATCCCAGCAGCAAAAAAGGTTTTGCTATTAAATGATTTCATAATAGTTAACAATCGATTGGTTCCATGAAATGATAATAATTGTAAGTTTTCTGATTTGTAATTTCTTGGTCTCAAATTATCCTAATTGCAGCTGAAAGTATAATACAAATAACAGATTGTCTAAAATAAAATTATTCATTAGTTACAACAGACATGCACTTTAAAAAATACACAATTTAATATAACCTCAAACATACCGTTCAGTATCTAGCATAGTGTTGACTGCAAATGTAAACAAAACATTGTTTACCTAGCGTTATGGCCATGAAAAACAAAACTTCAAATCTGACAGAATTATTGTTTATCTGTAAAATCGTAAATTTGACGAAATTTATTAATTCAACGTTAGAGTGTGTTGCTTTCTTCTTGTTTTTGTAGTTACTGTTCAACAGTATCTGTTCTAATTAATTAAAAACATTTTTGAAGTTTTGTTTTCCATGGCCATAGCGTTTTTGCTGTTTAAAAGGCTGTATGTTGTTTTACAATAGTTACATGTAGACAACAGCCGTCTTGAACACTTACAAACTTTTTGTGGAGTTTAGAGCAAAAACTTCCTATGCAACATCTATAAAATTTTATATGCACAGAATGAGAAAAACATAGAGAATCAAAAAATGTCACAAAAAATACAGGGTATCATTTAAAAACCCAAAGTTATGTTTATTTCCAGTTTAAGCAAAAAATTGAAAGTGCCACCAAAAAGCACACATGCTCATAGGCAACAAACTATTTAACCGTTTTTTTGTCAATTGCAAAATAAAAAGAAGTTATTGAGTGTTCCCTTTTTTTTGGATGACACTGTATATAACAAAAAATAAGATTACAATTTTAAAAAAAAAAGCAATAAAGAGAAAAGGAGGATTCGAACCCCGATTTTCTGCTTGCAGGAGAACCTCTTTTCCACCATTACGCCACTGACAGAGAAAGTAGATTATCTTAAGTTTGCTTTATTTTAATTTATTTCATTATTTAGTTTATTAATTTAATAACCACAGTCTTCCTGAAAAAGAGAAAGTATCTAATTCATAAAATTAGAAATGAAGATATTAAAATTAAATACAAAATAAACCAAGATCGCATCCCTCTGTATAAGACACCAACGCAACCAGTTATACATCAGTGCTAAGATGAGCGGCTAAATCCACGACACTGCTCCTAGAAGTGCGCATGCGCGGTATCTAGATGACATTCTATAAGAGCGGGATATTTAAATTTAAAACAGTACATTTATCACTACATAGGTTAACAACTATACATTTTCTTTTTTGTTATGCCTCTTCTGTTAAAAGAAACATAAGAAATTAATAAAAACTTTGAAAGCAATTATAATATAATTACTCTAAAAACTGATGTAGCTAATACATTATAATTACAGATTTAGCATAATTTATAGAAATAAACTGGTCAGGTTTATATTTTACTGGCGACTTAAGGAGCAAGAAGCGTGTTTCCAGTAACAATTGAAGGAATAAAAAACATTTATTGAATTAAAATATAAATTT
>VTPC01090589.1:0-25598 GCA_011009095.1 Ignelater luminosus
TTTTTACTTTATCAGACTCAGAAGCTAGTTGCCAAAAGTCGTTGCTTTTTTCGGGATTGCTTATAAACAAAGAAAGCAACTGTTAATTATGGTTTGAAAGTAAAAAATTCAGGTACACATGCTAGGATTTGATTTCCAGTGAGTTAACTATTTCTTGCTATCTAGAAAGACTTAGATTTAGAACAGAAGAAGATTCTATAACTAAACATCAAATCATCTCTAACATTTGAATAGAATGTGGTTCGAGATCGTTTCTTGGTATTCTATGTCAAAAAGATTTCGCTTGTCATCAATTACTGATTCTTTGTGGTAGTTCGAAAATCATAAATTGAAGTTTCAAGATTTTTATCGCTCATGAAAAAGCCCGGATCAGATCTTTTGTGGCACGATGAACAAAATAGCTTAAGATAAACAACAACCTACTGAAGTTTTAGAAGTATTTTGTTTTCAAAAGAAATGGAAATAAGAACGAACGGATCAAAGTCAAACAGAAATTCGTAAATAAAAGTGAAAACCTAAACATTTTTTTACTATTTTCATTACCCTGCAGTCTTCATCCAAAACATGGTACTGCCAAGCAACGAAGATTTAATGTTCTTTGTTATCAAACATTCTGACTATAGTCACAGATTTCTATGTGTTTATAAGATAAGCATGGGCAATTTCTCATGATTTGCAAAATTCTGTGAATTGTCCATAGTTACTAATTCATGCCTTCTATAAACAAAATTTCTTTTTTTTTCTATCATAGTAAAAGTTACATTTGCTATAAAGGGCGTGATGTCAACGTTGATCTAAACAAAAATGTTAAAAGCCGGAAACACATTCAAAGGTTTAAGAAACAAGGCAAGCACTAGGGTGTTTGGTGCCTATCTCAGAATTTCCCTGAGACACCGCCTTTTAAGGTTTGTTTCAAACTGAATGGATGTAAGGATTATATTCCTATAATCTGCTCTAGGCAAACTTACAGCTTGTTACCGTTAGACAGTCTTTCAAGATTTTAGCCTATTCTAACCATCAACTTGGCAAGCAGTAGCATAGTGTAGATAGCTGAGATAACAGACCTCGACAGTTGTAATCAAAATAGTTTTCTTGTGTCCTACACCACTGGGTCAGTAAAGTTATTGTTAATTACACTCTAGAAAACAGAGCTGTCGTCAAATTATGGACTGTAGGTTACGTAACTGCCAAATTTAACAATTTCAACCTTGACAGTCCTGACATCTAACTACAAAAGGTATTTCAAACAGTAGAAGACAAAATGTCCACAAAATTAGTGCAATAGAAATCTACGATCACCCAGACTAAATTACTCAATTCTGACTTGATTTAACAAATTTTATAGATATGGGTATTTCTAGTGCGATTCGAAATTGAATAGCCCTGTATATTTCATACTGTAACGATATTTACCTTTAATTTTGTTTTTCAAAAAACAATTTAAATGTGATCGTAAATTTGATGTCAAAACATTCCCTTTTATGATGTTAACCTTATCAATCAAGCTTGCAATAATGCGATATCTGTTTGGAAACTAAATATTAGCTAGAACCTTTTAAAAATATTATATTCACGTGCCCTACCTTGTCTATTTCAGAATTTAGATAAGCAATCTTTGTTGACATACAGCATATGGAGATAACAATAATTTATCGGAAACACCAAGCAGCAGGCACAATACACAAATTTATTTTATCGCCAAATGCACTTTATAATTAACTGTATTAATTTATAAAATTCGCACCTAATTACACAAGTTTTTACTTTTATAGTAAAATGAGAAAATAACTAATATTATGGCGAGTAGATACTAGAAACTGAAAAAAGAAACTGCAAAAATATATATGTACATAAAAATGTATTTGCTATCGGAAAATCCTTGACGTAGTTATGATTTCCAAAAATCTAAATACAGCGGGGAATAACATTATTTATTCCAGATATTCAAAACTAGACTTTCTCATGCCTTCAAACGAATTTTAGTTTGCAAAACTGTTTATTTAATACGGAGACTAAGCAAGAGATAAACACGTAGATAAAAGAGGTTAAGTGCAGAATCTTCAAATTAGAAAATTAACATTAAATCCATGATTAAATCTAAGATACTTGAATGTTAGATAAATACGACCTCGGATACCATAATAGCAATCATTTAACAGAGCAGACCCACCTTCGCATCGTTTTTGTTTTACAGAAATAGATCATAATTATTAATAAAAATTAAGAATGAAATTGATCGACTTCAATCAAACAAAAAAAAACATTTATCAATATTTAACACCTAATTAATTAGGTTGTATCTTGAATAATATGATCTTGGAAGCACAATTCTTGCCCAAGCCGCAATTTAAATGCTTTTGAGTTTTGTTTTATAAAAGACCTATAGAAATATCTGAATATTTGTGGCAATTACCGTTCTGGTATCCATGGAAAATATTTTGATGTGATCTCTGACTATTAAGTCAGCCACTCTTCATTTTAGTCTTGCACAGTTAAATCGTGTGGCAAAAACTGGATTATTTTCATAGAAATACAACATGACGCATGTGGAAGTTCGGTTTTTTTAGACGAGATACCAATTTCGTGCTTCAACGCACCCTTATTTTGGAATAGTAAAAATAATCATTTCTTCAAGATCAGAAATGATGAACCTTGCTCTCTTTTCTAAGTAAATTTATATCTGACATTTAAAGACAGTATAACTTGCCAAAACAATAAAAAGGTAGAGTAACAAAATATCTTTATTATTGGAACTCTTCTAACTAAGAAGGTTAAAGATGTAATCTTAAGGGTTAGATCGGGACTTGGACAAAGCCAGGCGGTGAAGTCGATTTCTTGACTTTAAACCAGTAGTTCGAGTAGAAATGTCTTCATCAAAATTGTCCTAGAATCTAGAACTATTTATCTAAGATAGATGATGCTCTAAGTTGATGGTGATATTTTGAGTTGATGCAGACTATTTAAATACTCTTAACGGTCGTTCTAGAAACGATCTGAGTAGCAAACCGTGATCTATCTAAATGTTTGCTGTCGATTCAAAACAAATTCTGAGAAGTTTTTGCCTTTTCTAAAAGTGTCTTATATTGTTCCTTCTGTAACCCTTTATACAACGAGCAGCGCGTTAGTAGATTTATTATATTCATTCACATTACTTTTTGGCTGAAGTATTAAGGAATAATTTAGTTAAGTTTTTTTCCAAATATTAATGACCAAAACACATTTTTAACAATTAATTCTATATGATTTAGTTTTCCAATTTTAATGATGTTGCAAATCTGAATAACCCCGTATAAATATAATAAAATTTAATTTTGATGTAACAAAATTCGTAATCTAAAACCGCATTATGACTCTTGTTATTCAGAGTCAATATCAACGTTTGTTTCTGAAATTCAATTAGAGTCGCTCATTGTGGCGTTAAACTTGAGCTCTAGTTATGTTATTTAACCCGTTGCTATTCATCTATTGGATTTCGTGTTCGCGTGCAGACAAGTGATAAGGAAATATAAAGGGGTTAGAGAAACTACTTAGAACATGTAATAAATTAAAGGGTCTTCGACTTTTGGTCAACTTAAAAGTTGAAATCAATAACAATAATGTGCAATATACAAAGAACAATACAATAATGTAGTCATACCTGGGGGTTCCTAAACAAAGCCAATAAAAATAATTGCCGAGTTATTATTACAAAACAAAACGGACATAAAATACTGTTCCGAGTCATTAAAATACTATAATAGTTAATTTATGTTTGGTTCAACAAAGAGCTTGCCAACAGGTAAACAACTTTTGATTTTTGCCGCAATATTGGTAATAACCATTCGAACAATTTAAGTTTGTAGTTTGTTACGGAATATAGGGGAAGATGCAGGTAAGCAAATTAAACTATAGAAAAACTTACCTGTTATATCTGAATTCACGTGGTTTCGTGCGTTTGCAAGCGCACACGCAACTACAAACCCCATCCACACGGGGCCACGTGGATTCGCCGGTAGGTCGGGAGTAGAGGCAATCCGCGAACTGTCCTCCAGAAGGAGCGAGGGATCGTGAGACCGCCGCCTCTACTTACCTATCCACAAATTATATACTTAACCCTAACTAATTATTAGACCGACTACTAGTAATGCGCATGCTATATAAGCAGAGATATTGACGTGCCGCACTGTGGGAAAGCCGGGTTTTGCTATCACAGCTGCCCACGACCACGAGGGCCGCTTGCCCTATTGTTATTGCGAGACACGCAAACTCTCATTCATGTTCGACATTCCGCTTTTACTCTTACTCGTCGACTACTACTCATTTTTTTCATACAAACACGTTACATCGATTTCAACGTTATGTAACTTAAGAGGAAGAAGGAAATTATTAACTTGAAATGTTGATTGGTATCTTAAGGATCTGACGATATTTAAATGTCACGGAAAATACACAACATTATCGATGTGTGCAGAAATTCCATACAGTTCCTAAGAATTAACTTGACGTGCTTTAAATTCCTGAATAATTCTTCTTTTATTGCAATTACATATGTTTTCAAACTAGAATAAAATATTATTTTGGATATGACGTATTCTGACGTCATCGTGTATTATGCGAAACCATATAATATGTACTATTACGTGACCTCTATTTTTCTAGTGTCATCTTCATAACACGTTCGCTCCATTTTTACACTGACACGGTTCTGAATGGATTTAGTAAACTTCTGATTTATTACTTTTTGCTATTTCTCTCGTAGCATCGAGACAGAATGTATTGTTCAAAGACGTCTTGGAAACAATTTTCTGAACCATCAGATGCTTATTATAAAATATTATATAATTTATTATTTTTACAGAATATTATTACTAGAGGAGATAAATTTCACTTCCCTGAAAAAAATTAACAAAGGCAGGAAAATGTTAATGTGCTGTATCTGAGACATGAGACGAGTCAATTAGTTTCTCTCGTTCTCTTCCTTTCTTACACAATCTTATTAAGTTAGTAAAGCCTATACAAAATAGAAATACCCTAAGAGAATTACCGGATTTATTCGTAATTACTTTTCATTCCAAGAGTCATTAAAACTAATCAAAATAAGAAGAAAACAAACAAATTATCTCTAATAAGCTCTATTATAGATTCAATATTATAATTAATACACGTTCAAATGCATCAGATTTTGACCCAGATACATTTGATTTTTTAACGAGTAAGAAAAAAAAATTATATGCAGATAGTAGCAAGAAAAATTATTCATATTTTATGAGAAATAAATAGATGCGTGAAAGTGACATCAGGACCGGAGATCAGGTCGTCATGACGTCAAAATCAAGTTGGAATTTAGGTGATGCAAGACATCACCCTACAAATTTTCATGCATAATATTATATATTGTATTTTACTTTACAGGTTTAATTGGCTAATTCATAAAACATACCAACTTGTTATTGTAAAAATTTTATTTTATTGTAAGAAATTTTTCTTTTTTAAAAGCCGTCTTTTAAATGACGACCTCGACTCGGGACTCTAGACATAAGAATGTTTGAACTTTTAAGCGCTGAGAAGGCTATGTTGCAGACGAATGAACAAAAAAATCATTTCGGCAAGACATCTTGTTCTGTAAAACACTCATACGGGTTTCTTTATAATTGTTTTCAAGACTTTACGTATTTAGCGCCTGCTCAGGATATTAAGAACTTTCTGTCCTAGAAGATTTAAAATAACTAAAAGTAACTGCCAGTTCGGTTCTTTCTTACTTAACTTATTCGACAAGCCTAATCAGTTTATGAAAGGATTGAGAAGATTTCCTCTTCCGTTTTCCTTTAAAGGGTTGAATAGCAAATAGAGAAATAAGTCATTTTCAGATATTAAAAGAAGTTATTCATGCTTCTTTGTCAAAACAATATTCCCAACAACCACTAAATCAATAAGAAATTGGTTCAAGAGTGAAGCTTCATTTACATTTAGTCACTTTATACTTATTGCATTGAAAACAAATACAAGGATCTCATCTAAAAATATCTTAAGCAGATTTCATGTAAATTTCATTTCCGAAAGGACAAATCATTTTGGTTCTTGTTTTGAAACTTGCAAAAGACAAGAGTGACGTAAACTTGTTGGTTGTCAGTAACGTCAAATTCACGTTTGAAAAACGTCAAAATACCACAGCTCGAAAACGTCATACCACAATATGAAAAAGACGTTATTTAATGGTAATGCAGACATCTTTTTGAATGGATTTTTGATAACCACTTCAGAGCAAAAATGATAACGTAATTGTTCAAATTCGTCACCGACGGCGAAACTTGTCCAATTAATCAAATGAATTCATTCGTTACTCTTCGTACTCTAGAGTAAAGGAATTCGCAGTTTTACGCAATTCGTTTTTCGAAAAGAAAGAAAAGATTTTCATTTTTATTACAACCATATACTTGCAATGTCGGCGGTGTTTGTCTAAAACACAGTAGCTACTTATATCTCTTATTGTACGCAATTCTTAAGGAAATAATGCCATAAGAATATGTCTAAAAATCAAAAAAATCATTTTCTTTTGTTTCAGAAAGTTTTTTCTCTTATGATCTGCCTTTTGGATATGCAATCTCTTTCAACAATTTTTGTGCCCCCATAATCTATATACTGACTTAGAAAAATCTTGAGAAACTCCTCAAGAACTTGTCAACCAACCCAAAGCGAAGTTCTACAAAAACACATCTGACATTCGGAAGGGCTTAAGTTCCCACTCACTTATTAATAAGGGTGTGAAAACAAAAAATAGACACAAACTTTAGAAGTCTGTAAATCTAAAATGCGGCAAATCTGTTTTTATTGTTTGTTACACTCGTCATCCACTTAAGTTAACAGCCTTCAGTTGATTTCCGAATTTTACAGTAAATTTCAAAATGCGAAAGAATCTGTTTATTATAAATTCTTTCTGTGACAAGATGTTCAAAAAAAGTGACTTTACGACGTTTGTGATGGCACAAGAAGGGATCTGAAGATAAAACAAAAAAGATAGTTTTGAAATCCAGCGAAGAAGATACTGGGTAAAGGAGTTAATACTGACGAAAGTTACGTAACATTTTAAAAATAGAGAGGGTTATTATTTCACTGAAAATTGGCTCAAAAGCAAAACAGTAATAAAGAAATGAATTGATCAAGCTCTTTGGGCCAAATTCAGTCCATCATGTAAACTTGATATACCATTTATCACAAATAGACCGAAACTATACCTTAACCCTGACGTATTGGGCACTTCTAAAAAATCTGAGTAAAATGGTTTGCCATAATCATTGAGAGCGTAAGCTAAGAGCAAAAAGATCGACTTTTGTCAAACTGATGAGCTTTACAAAGACAAATATGTATTTAGTCAATCCTAAAGGTAGTGATTACTGATAAATTGCAGTTCATTTTACCTTAGAGATAAACAAAGTTATTTAGTCCAAAATCTAAATCCATTTTCTACCCCCACACCCCTACAAACGCAAAAGATTTTGTTTGAAGTTGCCTCTATTATTTCAGGGCCATCTTTCTGTTACACCAAAAAAATCAGGCAAACATCCCAATACCACAGGGTACCACCGTTACAGTCGATTAACCACCACTTTTTTTATTCTTGTAAGAAAAGTTTTGCCTCTAGGGTGGTTAACACGTTGAGTCACCTTGCTCTCCTTTGCTCTCTTAAAGAAACTCCTTATGAAAGAGAGCGAAATTTTGAGCGCATTATGCATACCTATAATATTTCAACAATGACACGGTCTAATCCCGAAAGACTTTTTTCTTATGACAGCCTACTGTAATGGTTATGTTAAAGCCAGAGTCCTACTACAATTAATTAGAGTTTTCTCAACACTGATAACATGCTAATAGAAACAAATAAAGGACAGTCTGCGTATAAATCAAAACAAGGTGATTCGTTGCTTGAGCAAAAATGTTAATTAAGTTCAATTTTAAACAAAAGTTCCGTAAATTAGAGATTTTACGCTTGTAACAGATGCTATTAAAAGGGCATTTGCCAAATATTGTGTATCAAAGTATCAAAGAATTTTTGAACTGAATTGAACCAATGCTAGGTTACAACATCCATTTTGGTTTTGTATAAAACTTTCATTGGGTATGTAAATATTCCTTCCGGAGCTAATAAAAAACTCAGGTCGGTTTTTTTTCTGCAACTGAAAGCGTATTACGTATTGCAACTATTAGAAAAAACTGTGTTCAGCTTCTCATCCTTGATCTCTTTCCAACTGCACTGTTGATTTCAGAAATGAAGATAAATAGTTTCATTCGAATGGCATCTTTATTGCTCTAGGCCGAGTGATGTTCTTCTAACTGTATATATATGTTTTAGAATTCCAAAATTTTCATTCCAACTGCCAATTAATTTCTCCCTTCATGCAATGTATTGATTTTATCATTTTCTGTTTTAAATGATATTACCATTAAGTATTGACTATCAGATAATATTCACAGAAATATTTTTACTAATAATTCTCGGAGTTCCCGGAAGTAACCAAATATCCATACCAAAATTGCCAAAACACGAGTCAACAGAAAAAAATCTTCTAGGGCACCAAATGACTCCTTAAAAAATCGCAATCCTTTCCTCCTTAAATTTGTCTTCAATACACATTCCTTTAGACTTGTGCAAAGATCTACCATACTCCATGATCAAAATATATGGACGCATCTCTTTTTTGTTGTTTTGAGAAATATTGCAGTCATTCTTTTATCTTTTTCGATTGTCATTTCGATCTGGTGATATACTATCTTAGACTATAGGCATAAACGTCGATGACTTTGATCCTGTCGAGATCCAATAAGTCAAACTGGTTTTAAAATTAAACTCACTATTACAGTTCAAGATTCTAAGAACGAACAAAAGAATAATTTCAAAACAAAACAGGTAGAAGCTACGTTATGTATATTATAAAGGGGCGATTGCTACAGAGATAAAACTCAGTCAAATACAATATACCTCAAGAAACTTGAATTTAATTGTGTCAAAGGTAACTATCTGTACATTTTCTCTCAATTACGGACTGAAAAATCAATTCCACTGGGTGTCTGTCTTCCCTATAACTAATGAGTTGAAATTTTGAAAGAAAACCAAAAACCATAATTGTAGGTCGATTAGATTGTACTAGACACAGAGCTAGGAATACTCAGTAAGTTTCTCAAAATTAATATGATAAGCTTTTCTATTTAATGATAATAAAATAGGTATTGGTGTAGTGAAGTTAGATCTTTATTGAAAATAAAAGAAAAAGAAAAATACAATATCTGTAGCCTCATGGCGAAATCTAGCCACTGGCTACTCTATTTAAGCAGGAGACTACGCAATATATATAAAAATAGCACATAAAGATTAAATTAACTTATTCTGATTTAGGTAGTTAGACATACGCATGGTGGTATTTGCAGACTCAAAAAATAATTTTTTAAGGAGCTTTTAAATCTATTTAGACCAAGGTTTTTTATGTGAGAGGGAATCGAGTTATATACTGAGACAGCATTATAAGTAAATCCTCTGCGAAACAAGGTTGTTGAATGCTGCGGTATTGTGAGCATACCTTTATTACGAATGTTTGCAGAATGAATTTGAGACCTAATGACCAATCTATCAGAAAGGCCAGCAGGCTGCATGGAAGTTAATAGAGCATGTGTATATGAACCCAACTGGTATTTCCAACGATTTTCCATTTTAAGCCATTTGAGCTCGCTAATGCTATTAGATACATGATCATATTTCCGTAGATTGCAGATGAATCGACAACACCAGACTTGAACCTTCTGTATGCGATTTTTATCATGCATTTCTAAGCAAGGACCATAAATAAAACTGCAGTAATTAAAGTGCGATAAGACTAAAGATTCTGTAAGCATTTTCTTTTGAGCAGAGTTTAAAATATCACGACATCTTTAAGGACACCGTTGCAAAGTCTGTGCATGAAGCGGTTGACACAGCCATGGAGGATTTATTTAAAACTCAAAATGCAAAGATTATAAAATTAGAAGAAGATCTAAGAAAAATAACCCAAGAAAATACAAAATTAAATAAGAAGCTTGATGATTACGAGCAGTACTCGAGACGTAATTGTCTACGAATATTTGGTCTCACCGAAATGCAGGGAGAATCAACAGATACATTAGTATTAAATTTAATTAATAACAACCTAAAAATAAATATGGATTTATCAGCGATTGATAGGTCACATCGAACAGGTCGTATACAATCTTTTGTTGCAGGTGGAAATGCAAATATAAATAAACCCAGGCCTATAATAGTAAAGTTTACCAGTTATCGCAATAGACAGATGATCCTAAACAGTAAAAGTAAATTGAAGGGATCCGGAATAATCATCCAAGAGGATCTAACTAGGGCTCGTCTTTCAGTACTGTGTGAAGCTAGATCAATGTTTGATAAAAAGTCAGTATGGGTCAGGGATGGGTCCATCTTTATAAAAAAAAAGATAACAACGTTTCCAAAGCGACCACACTTGACGATCTGCATAAAATATAATATTTGCGTTTGTTAAATAACAGTTGGAGAATGCTTTTCCACGAAGAACACTCTTTTTCTTTTTCATCGTTTGTATTTAATTACACGTTCATACATAATATTTTTTTTCTTATTAGTTTTTGTTTTTTTTAATTACTTGTTTGTTTTAATCGTCTCATCATTTACCTGTTTTAGGTAGATAGATACGAGGTCTGTTCAAAAAGTATCGCGACTTTTGTGTTTTTTCAAAAATTATTTATTTATTCATGAATATCTATTTTGTCCCCTTCAAAGTAATCCCCATCAGATATTATACACTTGTGCCAACGTTTTTTCCAATCCTCGAAGCACTTCAAAAAATCATTTTTTGTGATCTTGTTCAGCTCCTCCTTCGATGCCGTCTTTATCTCCTCAATCGTAGCGTAGCGTCGTCCTTTCATGGGCCTCTTCAGTTTCGGGAACAAGAAAAAGTCACAGGGGGCCAGGTCTGGGAAATACGGTGGTTGCGGCATCATTAGTGTGTTGTTTTTGGCCAAAAATTCGCGCACAAGCAACGATGTGTGAGCAGGGGCGTTATCATGGTGCAAAAGCCAATTTTTGTTCTACCACAAATCCGGGCGTTTCTGGCGGATTGCTTCGCGCAAATTGCGCATAACTTGCAGGTAATATTCCTTATTGACCGTTCTACCCTGTGGCAAGAACTCATGATGCACCACGCCCCTGCAATCGAAGAAAACTGTAAGCAAAACCTTCACATTAGACCGAACTTGGCGCGCTTTTTTCGGTCTTGGCTCGTGCGGCAGCTTCCATTGGGATGATTGAGCTTTGGTTTACACGTCATAACCATAAACCCATGATTCTTCACCAGTTATGACCCTCTGGAGCAAATTTGGGTCGTCGCGGACAGAGTCCAACAGCTCCTTAGCAATATTAATGCGATGCTGTTTTTGGTCGAAATTGAGCAATTTTGGTACGAATTTCACGGCGACCCGTCTCATGCCCAAATCATTGGTAAAAATCGAATTATATATTAATTACAATCTATTTTTTTTTAGATCTACAGTCTCTGCCATGGCATCAAATGATTCGCGAGAATGATATTGATAATAAAATCTCCATTTTCATGGCCTTTATCTTAGCTGTTTTTGATAAACATGCATCTGTTAAGAAGGCACGGGTCACTAAACCTAGGGCCCCTTGGCTAACAGAAAATTTAAAGGCAATCATGAAGGAGCGTGACAGTGCATTGAGGAAATATAAGCGTACTAGGCTCCCTTCGGACTGGAATCGGTACAAAGAACTTCGGAATTTTACGGTATCATCCATTCGTCGTGAAAAAAGGGCTTATCTTAATTCACTCGCAACGGAAAATAATTCGCGTAAGATGTGGTCTGCCTTATCTGATTTAAATATTCGTTTTTCACAGCAACGTACAGTGCCAAGTAACTTAGCTGACCCTAACTCGATCGGAAATTATTTTAGCTTTTTTGTTCAATCTTCAACTTCCGACTGCGATACACAAATACAGTATTATCAAAATATTCGGCACTTCAGCAATCAAATTTTTGATTTCTCTCTTACCTCAATAGAAGAGGTGCATGAAACTCTGTTTAGTCTTAAATCTAACGCTCTTGGTTCAGATAACATTACGCTCATAATGCTAAAATATTGTAGTCCTTTTATCGATAAATATATTACTCACATCATTAATTGTTGCATTGAGTTCTGTTACTTTCCGTCGGCGTGGAAGGAGGCCATTGGTCTTCCACTACCTAAAGTTTCTAATCCAAGTAGTTACTCTGACTTAAGAATAATTAGCATTTTACCGTGTATCTCTAAAATTTTTGAAAAGATACTATATAAACAAATATATGCCTTTTCTAACAACAACAATATATTATCCGTATGTCAATCCGGTTTTAGGAAGGGTCTTAGTACTGCTGATTCTCTCGCTACTGCCACGGATGATCTTATAAGCGCAACTGATAGGCACATGATAACCGTTCTCGTACTGCTTGATTTCTCTAAAGCTTTTGATACAATAAGTCATAATCTTCTGTGTGCAAAACTTCAGTACTACGGGTTCGTCAATAATGCAGTCAACTTAATAAAGTCCTATCTATCCGACAGGAGTCTGATAATTAAAATTAACGAGCAACTGTCACAATCATATTAATTAACTTCCGGTGTTGCTCAAGGGTCTATTCTAGGGCCTCTGTTATTTATTATATATACCTCTGATAACTAACTAATTTCAGTAATTCTAGAATTGGATATGTTGGGTGGTGACAGGACAAGACAACTAAATTGATTTGATTGCATATCAGCAATTTCTTTTTATTTCCAACAAAACAATTAAATAGAATTTGATGATACCTTGATGGTTAAACTATCTATTTTTGCTCAAGAGTTCCAAACCAAGAAGGACGAAATCAAGATCTAATTGGAAGTTGGTTTTTACAAGCTACAAAGTATGCGATGATTTAAACATGTCCCTTCATTCAACTTAGAAGAACCTGAACAATATCCGAAATGATATTGAAATGGTCAAACCAAAATTGTCTGGCATTCAAATTAGACATCTACTATGCCGACTATACCTACAGCAAGATTCTAAAACTGCTTGAACTTGAAAGATCTTGATCTTTTATTGGCAACTGTTTATAGTTGAATGAGGTACAATTTAATAATGCGTTGGGCAATATATTTCTGATGAAGTTTACGATTACCACTGTTCTAATGAGTAAGAAAATAGATTTTGATCTAAATCTAATTTAAACTTATGGCGGGTCTGACTATTCTTTCTATACTGGGTAATTAGAAAAGGTTGCATCTAGTTTCAGAGTATATAAGTAAAAATGTGCTATGGATATACAGAGTGTCCCCAGATCGACTTAACAATAGGTGTGAAAGACAAAAGATTTTCGAGTTGAAATTTGAGCCTGTGAGGATCAGCCCTGGTTGCTTAGAAACTAACTTGCGCCATATTCTTGGTTTTGAAAAATCAAGCAGGCTTTGATGGGTATCAAAAACTTATTTTCGGTGTAGTTAAAGTACCTTTTCCATGAGACATATCGAAAACTGTTCAGAATTTGAGTTTTTTAAATTCCAGGAAGCTTTACTCTATGTAACTGCACGACTTTAAAGTTTGCCTTGGAAAATGTGTTCAGTCAGGTGGCAGTTATGTAGAGTAAAGTTTTCTGTAATCTGTATATCTGTATAATAATTTTAAATTCACTGTTTTGTAAAATTTAAAAATCAAGTAAAAAATAAAATTGTGCCGAGTGTTTGCAAATTTGGTATGTAGGCATAAATTTGCATTCTGAACAACTTTTACTCATAAAATCTTTCGGTAAGTCTCATGGAAAACGTACTTTACCTACACCGAAGATAAGGTTTTGATTGTTGAGTTGATCTGGGGACACCCTGTATATGTATAGTATATAACCTCCAATTTTTGTTATAAACCATAAACGGTTTACCTAAATTTAATAAGCGGATCTTTTAAATAGTAAAGCATAAATTCAATTTCTGTACACTCTTTAGAATTTGATATTCTATAGAAAGGAGCGTCCATGGGAGTTATTTTGGATTCTCTAAAACCACCCTGTATAGTACAGCTAACGAATACGGTGATTTTATTGGAAAGCATTCGAATAACCTTCAATTTATGCTTCATGCATTGTCATTACCAGTTTTGAATTTTTTATCTTTGAATATTAAAATAATAAATTTTTCTAATCCTACTTTATTTGACAAATTTTCTTGTTTTTATAACTCGATAAGTCCACTTAAGAGTATAATAAAGTAATAAATAATGATATAACTCACCTACAAAAAAAATAACATAAACTCAGTTTGATACCAGCATTGCATGCGTACCTACTTAGGAAATTGTTATTTCAAATTAGTAGCAATATCAACATTTAACTTATTAATTTTGTGTTTACGAAACTAAATGGCGGTCTATAGGATACGAAGTGAACAAACTATACTAAAGTTTTTTTCTAATAGCAATTAACTCATTCTTTATTACAACTAACAATTTTTCTGTGAACTACGTATTCTCGTAAATGCTATTTCTAGAATTCCACAAACGTGTTGATAATTAGAATTATCATTACTTCTCAAAATTATAGAGTTAAAACTATTAAGATTGCACTATCGATACTTTAGTTTGGCAAAATTGTTAATTAGGTAGCCATTGACGTACCTAAATATATTATTACATGTGTGATATCATTTCGAAATATCCGAATTAAAAATGTTTAAGAAATTATAGCAATCGAGGTCGTATTCATTTAGAAAACCAAAAGGTTTCAGTTATTACTTATTAGACGATTTAAATTGTTTAATTATTCTAGGTACCGATAAGATACGTGCGATTAACACCTACATTATTATTTATATTATTTATCTATAAATAATACAAAATAAGTAAATATTTACTAGCATTAGCTTGAAATAACTTTAATTATAATCTCCCTTGTGGAAGATAACCTCCAATAGTAATAAATAGTAACAAAATTTGTTTCACAGTTAAATCTGGTCGATACACATTCCAGGTAAAAAGTTACAGGTGGTATAATAGTTTGGGTAAAAGCAATAAAATTCAAATTGAAAATTTGTTGTAACAAAATATGACAAAAAGGTTAATACCTATACCGTTAGTATTTACAAGCCTTCTTTTCAAACAAAATAACTTTCTAATACACTCACTGTCATTTTACAACCGTCTTTGCTATTATTATGCCTAAAAGTCATTTGTACTTTTAATAAATCAAATAAGGTGTTTTTTGAAATATTTGCAAACGCTTTCGACAATATTCACCGAATAATGTAATTACTAAAAAGAGAAATTACATACAGTAGCAACAATTAATCAGTCATAATTATAAAAACAATAACTAAATTAATTGTCCATTATAATGCAATTTAAAAACTCTGATAGCTCATCTTTTAGTATAATCAATTCAATAGAAACTAATTAAAAAATATTGCATGCACGCACTGATAATGTCTGGCTGTTCACAACCAGTATGAAATAATGAAACGGCCCACGATATGATGAAGGTCAGGTATTAAGAGTGTGCTACATTAATACAGTATGTCTTCATACATTGTCCAGATTACTATCAAAACCTTATATTTTATTAGCATGCCTTATAAGAAGGAATTGATAATTGCATTTTGTACGCACCGTGCATATGATTCATATACCTAAGTAGCAAGTACTCTTAGCCAAGAATTATTAGCCACACTATATAATTATTAGAGAAGTGCATCATGCATTATAATGCTCTCCTGGATGGAGCAACAATTTAAAATGACGTTACATCTAGTCTTGATTTTTTGCAAAGCGTGTGAGTATAACCACAAGAAGAAATATAAATAAAAGAAATACAGAGTAGTCCTAACAAATTTTATAGTTATCCTTTATACGGGGCTGTCTTAATCTGATAAGTAAGAGTTATGAACTTATACTATTGTTAGTGTTTTTGTTCAGGATTTACAGTCCGAATCTTCAATATTTCCTATATCAAACTTACAACACATCATGTTGCTAATTTCTCAATTTGTTATCCCAGAATAGTAAATTTTAATAAGAGCGTCAATCTTTTATAAATTCAAAGAAAGTAAGTAATCATTATTTATAAATACAATTAAATACAAAATCATTTAAAAGAAACTGAACTTTAACTTACATTCTAATTTCGTTAACATACCCATGTATCATTTCGCTAGGCAAACTTCATTGATTTGCAAAAAAAATAGGCTCGATTTATTATAGTTTACTCTCCTTTCGTAACATTTTGGAACCATGTCAAAATGTTTTTGTTCACTTTTCACAGATACACTTATTTTTAAAACAAAACAGCCTAGAATTATGAAAGCTAAAAATGCTCGCTTTGAATGTTCACACGGTAACTGTAGAATTACAATTTCAATTATCAAGAAAGTTCGTATGTGCGAACACATCAAGTCTTAACGGATTACCACTTACTTTATTATTGTTTTCGTATACTCTAATTAAATATTGTGCTGTAAAAATTACTGCAAACTATACATGAACTGCACTAAATAATCGCTTCGTACTTGTAAATTAATAAAGAATTACTAAATAATATTAAAAAACTTAACCAAAAAAAAAACTAACAAAGAATAATAACAATCTTATACTTATTGAAAGACTATGTTGTTACATAATTTCTTATTTTTTCGATTTTCTTTTACATAAATTAATTAAAATTAAAACAAAACTGTCTTCTGTTCTAAAAATTAAGCGATTGCTTTACATTTTAAATAATTATGGGATTTTTCAAGCTTCAAACTATCAGTAATGATTATTCTAGTTGCTACGTCTAATTTGAATAAATGTTTTCATTCTTCCCATCACAGCTAGCACACTGACTTTATTTTCATCTGGAGATTAAGTGATGATACGTCAACGACGTCATAGAACCAAATAATCACGTCACAACGACGTCGTAAAATGATTCCAGAAGGAAAAACTACTTTATTCAACAGTTACTACCTGTAAGGTTGAGCATAACAAAAGGTAACAATACATCTGTATAATAACGTCGAATTCTAGTCATAGATGGGAAATTGAATTTATACAATTATTTGCACATGCATATTGTTTACTGCCTTTTAAATGCAATGATGACAGGGTCATTGCTTGTCTTCCACTTAAACATAGTTTCTGAAGTTATTTTTTAATATTATTAAATTAAGTGAAAAAAGTGACCAAGTCATATTTTGGCGATTTTATGTTACCATGACTATGTGATTCCAAAGCGTCATATCTCTCTCAGAAAAAACTGTCCAAGTCAGTTTAGAACATTTTGTTAGGTTAGATTGACACTTTACAATGTGACCAAGTCAATATGGTTGATTACGGTTCAACTAAAAGTGACTATCTTGACTTGCTTAGTTTTTTTCAAATACGCCATATCGGGTAAAAGTACCTATATGTCCTTGATCACTTTCTTTGGTGAGTTGACTTAGTCAGTTTGTGTATTCCATGTTGACATTTGTGTACTTCAAGAAACAGTGTTTTAAACAAGCAGTTTGGACCAAAATTTGTTGAAATGGCTTCCAGAGGAAAGCATATGGTGGCTTTATGTGGAATTAAAGAAATACATGTTGACGCTGAAGCTATGTGCTATTAAATCCATAAAAATAATAGTTTCGACAATACTGAAACGAAACGCAACTAAAATGCCTAATGAACCACATGTTAATCCAGGAACAAGGCACCTAGATGAGCATGGTGTGTATGAATAACTAATACGTAGTCTCTAGCTTGTGTTGTTAATGTTATTGTTGTTGTCGTAGGAGCTACTGATACGGACAGTGAAGATAAGCCGTCGGCCATGAAAATTCGACAGTACAGTAAAGAAGAGTCGACAAAAATGGTATGGAAAGAAGATTTAGCAGATAGGTCGCCACCAAGTAGCTTAGAATGTGGCAGCAGTGAGGAATATGCACCAGATGAAAGTTCCAGCAGTGATGATGCACACGAAGCTAAAAAATGTCGTTGGAAGAAATCACATCGAGAAATGTGGGAAAAAATTTAAATAAGAAGCGACGGTCACTTGGACAATACTATTTCAGTAATAAGGTTCAAAAGTCACCAAAACGTCCAAAAGAACGTAATTGCCCAAATTGCCTTTTTAAATGCTCTGTGAACTTCTCTGAAGATGACAAAAACTGGATCTGTTCCAATTACCGGACGTTGGATTACATGCGTCAGAAAGACTTTATCTTAAACTGTGTTGAAGCTGCTCCACCCAAATGCCGACGAATTCGTATTGGAAAAGGAACCAGGAAGCTATCTAGCCGAAAATACTATTTTAAGAAAAATGATGCGAAACTGCAAGTGTGCAAAATGTTTTCCTAAAGACACTTCACATTAGCCATGGTCCTGTAGACAAAGAACTGAAAGGTGTAATTTAGTAATCCTGATAAATCCTAATAAAACTCCTGATGAGTTGACAAGGCAAATGAAAAATCATATTGAAGATTTTCCAACAATGCCGCAAATCAAGCCATCGTCAGTATCTGGATCCTTCTCTAACCATAGCAAAAATGTACCACCTTTATGTTGAGAAATGCTCATAGAAAAACAATGTGCAGTTTGTGAAAACATAGAAATAAATTTGTAACAGATGAAGAATATTCTGAACATCTACAGCGTCGTGATGAAGCCAACGCTGCAAAACATATTGATAAAATCAGAGCTGGTACTAATAAAACTTTGCTAAATGCCACATTTGATTTCTTCCAAAGTGTTCCAGATGTACTATACGATGAAATTGTGTACATACAGTTTGACTATTTACGAAGCTGCACTGCCAAATGATGTATACTGCTACGCCTGAACTGAACTAATGGCCAAAGAGGTAGCTGCGAAATAGGCACTGCTTTACTTAACTGAATTAATGAAATTTCCAAAAATGTGAAGGAAATTAGTTTATTTTCCGACACTTGTAGTGGATAAAACCGGAATCAGTATATTGCCGCACTTTTTTTGTACGTTGTCCAAAATACACATTTAGAAGTTGTCCAACACAATATCTCAGAAAAGGTTCATTCGTACATGGAGGAAGACTCGATGCGTAGTGTAATCGAAAAGGCAAAAAGAAATATTTCGATTTACAGCATGAATGACCTATTAAATGTTTTCAAGTTAGCACGATCCAACAGACTAAAGAACAAACGTGGTCATTACAAAGTTTTTTTATGATCTAAAATCACTAGGAAATGCTTTAGTAAACAACAAAAGCAAAGACGATGATGGAAATCAAGTTTTCAAATACAATATTACAGCGAAGAATATTGCACTCTTCGAGTGTTTGGTCGTGAAAGGCCGGCAGAAATGCCCAAACAATTAACACCTTTATACAAACATCTGTTACCAACTACAGAAAAAAAAAGAAAAACAGTCTTATAAAGGCAGTGGCAAGCAACAATATTCCGATAGAATATCAGAAATGGTATGGTATAAGTCTTTCCCTGTCGATAAGTAAAAGAAGAACAGAGCTCCAGAACCCATCCTTTCGGGATTAGATTCAGAGTTTGAATTAGAGTAAGGACTTTGTTATGTTGATTCGTACGTTTAATTAAAAATGTTTTGACCAAGTCAGTATTTATTTTTTTTCCTACAACGGACGTGACCAAGTCTACATTTTTTCCAAATAATATTCTTTTAATATTCCTACAAATAATGATGTTATCTCCATATAATAACCTGTATAGACTTTATTGAACAGTTCTTTAGAAAGAAGAAAATAAAATTTCTCCTAAACTGTCTAAATACATTTCTTAGCGTAGCAATTAAAGCTTATACAGCATCAAACCGACATTCAATCGTCAGTACATTATATACAATTATCTTGGACAATATGTAATTAATAAATAAATAATTAAAGGTAATATTAATATTCATTATTTCTTATTTATGCAAAGTATGCACGACAGATCTGTGTGGGTAAACAAAAAAAAACAATTTGAATTTAATTGTTTGGGTCCCTAATTTTGTAGTCTCAAACTAGCTTCGGTTTCAAAGTTTTCTTTATTTTCAACGAACTCTTTTGGAGTTACTGACTTTTCGAAATTTGTGTGTCTGTCTGTTTGTCCGCATTTCTTTTTAACTTTTGAAATTTCGACTTCAGATTTGGATTCTACATCAAAAACTAAAGACTCCGTTGTGTCTTTATTTTTTTATCTCTCTTCGGGAACATGGTCAAAATGACCGCCGAAGTTTGAAAAATTTTCAAAGATCTTGTTTTTACTTTAGAATCGTATTCCACATCAAAAAATAAGAGATACGTATCCTTGTAGTTTTTTGATATCACCTTGGGACCATGGTCAAAATGGCCGCCGAAAGATAAATGTTTGCTTATTTTTGTGAACAGACTGTTGCTCGAATTCAGTAACAAAACTGAGTTCGTTGTGGTTATGCTTCGCATTCTCAGATGTTTAAGATGTGGTCTTATTAACTTTTCAATTTCTCATTTTTATATAAACTGTTTCTTTTCTGTACGAAGTAATATTTCTGAAGTCGATCATAATACCATCTATGGCGTCATTCTCTGATGTATCATTTTCTAGTTTTACGAGCAATTTCTAAATTTTGCCATTTTTTACTTATAATTAACCAAAAAAGAGAGAAATTGCCGCTTTTGGTTTATAGAAATAAAAAGAGTTTTTATCTAAAATTTATTTTATAGCGGTATGTTGAATCCTGGGTCTGTACTATAAGCTGTGTCAGTTCTGCATAGTGTGTAGACATCACGCATCATGTCCATGCCTCCTTCCGGAGGTCGTTGTTGCTGGCCGGTTTCATCTTACGTCTGAGAAATCGTAGGTACCTAACGCAACACCTTCTTTTCTTAGCGCTGCTCTACGGACGTCCAAGTCTCATTTCCTTCGTTTTGCTTAAATTCAATGTACAATGCAAATAATATTTTTAGAGATTACATTCTGAAGAGGGTAGAAAAGATTGCTTTATAACTGAATCCAATTTTTGTAACCTTTTAGCAAATTTGTTTGTTTATCAGAAAGAAAATATTTCAAATTTCCAAATGTGCTATTAGATATCTAATTGTGCATGTGATAACGTTTCATTGATCTTTCTACATTACCACTACTTTATTATATTTGAACGGTCTCTATCGTCTTTTTCTTTACGTAAAGGACTTCCTTAAGACATTAGAGTTTCAATGCTTATTACTTATACAAGGTTTTGGAAATTCTTTTTTGATCAATCATTTTCTCATGCATCAGCAGTCATTTAGATTTTTCTTCTTGTTTTTATTTTTTGTAAAACTGGTTCAAAAGTAATACGATAACTAAACCACAATTTTTTTGTTTTTTCCGTTTGGTGTTTTCACTAATGCATAACAAATGCTACCAAATATCTTCAAGTATAATTTTTTTCAAGTCTTTCTTCATAAAGTATTTCTTAGATGTGCCTAAACTACCCCATTTTGCTCAAGAGTGTAACTTCTTGGTCAAAAAATGTATTAAGCTTTGTAAAAATGGCATTTGATTTTTTTTATCTCTGCATAACCTTTGCTAATTATTGCTACAATAGAATTATCGAATATATGATGTAAACTATTTCATTGCCGAACTAATAACTCCTTTTGGCATCTGAGCAATTGTTCGGCTCAGAGCCGAAGTTGTCTATAATATACAATTAAAACCTTATTTAGATTTTCTATAAATAATTTATTATTAATAAAATAAAGATTTTTTGTTATTGCTTATTATTTTCGATCAATTAATTTAAAATTATTTAATAATGATAATACTCAAGTTTAATTTCTAATAGTTCTTATCATATTTTAGATCAACTTTATTTATCTAATTTGTTGTTAATTAATTATATAATAATTAATAATAATTATTTTTCTGTTAACAGATAAGCTTACTTATAATTTTAAATTTTTTAGAATTTCACTTAAAACATTGTTTATCTAAATTCCAGTTTTTGCAATCAAAAATTAAAAATAATTTTCAACCTTGTATCACAGGTAATTTGTTTAAAATTAAAAAAAAATGTTTGTTTTTACCGTATTGAACAATCGAGATGGATTAGAAAAATTTAAATATTCACTGATAAAATCAAAATCATTAATACTTGATATGCCAACAAAATTTTGATTAAATTTTGTGAAGGTCACTGCAACGGAGATTGTGATTTTGTCGGCAGTCCCGTTAAATACTTGCAGTAAAATGCAGACAAGCAACTAAAAGAGGGAATACTATCTTTTATAAAACTGATGTCATATAAGTGAACATGCATCGTTGCAACTTTTGCAGTCAAAGAATATCACACGTGTTGCTCCCTACCGAATAATACGTACTTGAATTACGTCATAAGGTGAATTCTTATGTATTCATTTGATTAGATAGCAAATTTATTTCTTGTAACACATTTAAAAAAAAACGTTTGACGTAGATACTCACGTTACAAAGTTAGCCACGATTTAATGAATGGAAAAAACGGAACTGAAAGCGGAAGTTAAATTGTTTTTCCGGTAACAATTATTGTTTACATAAATTTGTTAATTTAGTGAGATAATATATCATTTAAATACCCATTCAGAATATGTTTTGCACAAATAACAAAAATGTTGTTTTTACTGCTAATTTGAATAAAATACTTGCTGGTTTGCAGCTTTCCATAATAAGAACTTTACTGATTAACATGCTAAGTTACGTAATTTCTCACTTTAGTTGCCTTTAACAATAGAATAACTAAAGCAATGTACTACTCTTTAATTACAGTAGCGCTAAAATTAATATAAGAACAATAAAATTCAAAATTTTAAATTGGCTAGAGTAGGAATGGGCAATTAAAGCTCGATACGGGCAAACTTTTAAGTTGCCTCAGGAGCAGCAAGGGAAGAGATATATCATGTTTGCATTTAATAAAATCAGTTGATCTTAAGTGTTCATTTCTTGTTTGCAACATAGAAAAATTTCTTTCATTAGTATGCCAGGAGTTTCTATTATTTCAATCGAATTTTAATAAAATCTAAATTTCCATTTTGGGAAATCGATAGAAGACGTCAGGTTGCTTGGTTGCTATTAAAATCTCTTGAACAGAGTAGTATGCCCTACTTATATTTTTTTATAATCCTATACTAAGACACGTTTTAATTTCTAAAATGCCTTATAACTTAACGTAGTGGTTTTCGCTCAAAAATATTGTGCGATTTCTTCAGAATCAAAATAAATTTGCCGTAGAAACCACTATGCCATTCAAACTTTTTATGGTATAGTTTTTATACAAGTCTGCTATGATAACAGTAATTCTTGAGGACCTAAAAAACCAGACGATTTGATTTAGACAGAAACTTCACACATAAGGCGGATGCCACACTTATCGAGAGATCAACGTGGTTTTCAATATAATCAGACACACAGCACTGATCGCTATTGACCGATATTGATCGTCTACCATCGACATGTTCAAAATTTAGAACTTGCTGGAAAATTCTCGTTGGTCGATCAAGTTTAAGTTAAAAATTAGTATGCTGATCATACTAACAATATTCTATCATTCTGTAATAAACTTCATAGGATCCCTCATTAAAATATTATAAAGTTTCAAATATTCGCTAATACATTTCCTGTCAAGAAAGGCTAATTTTGTTTCCCTGAACTGAATTAGCTCGTATCCAGCCCAGGAGGCTAAGTCTGCTAACCGAATACCCTAACTCATACCTTACGTTTTTTGGTACTATCTCTTTTGCACATGTAGTGAGATATCGTCGTATCTTCTAAATCTAAAGAAGCCATTTTTTGTAAATATACGTAGGGAAACGACAACCTCACATCAGTACCTGGCATTAGAGTTCCTTCTATACATACATATTAGGATAGGGGTTGAGCAAAGTTGAGCGAGCCAAACCCGAAGACATGCCAGCCCAGGTAGAGATTTATTGTAGTCGCTCTAAATGCTCCTACAAGATGGAATCCTTTTAAAAATTTATTTGCATGAAAAATTTCAGGACCGCAGACGGAAACAAACTCACGACCTTCGAGTTAGCCACCAAGACTCCAAGCAGTTTGAAATATTAATCATGTCTATTGATCTGTCATTTTAAGGTATTTGGTATTATAGACAATGGTAAATAAAAATAGAAACTCTTAATCTTTACAATAGACGGTTTCTAAAACAAGTAAACTGGCAAAATGTCTAATAAGAATAAATGAAAATGTTGTTCAGAGAATTATATCCATATCAGTGTCATCTGCAGAATTTTAGGCAATCAGTATAGGATCTCTACCTGACGCTACTATCGTTACGCTGCCGCGCCTGTCTCTGTCTGACAGAACGGTTGTTTGATATTGGCCAATGACGGTCGCTCACTACGGTCAAAAGTCTGTCTAATTGTCAAGTCTGACGCAGTTAAATTACTAAATCGTTGTTCACAGCTTCAAAGTCAGGATTTTGATCGATTTTGATCGATTATGGTTGATAAGTGTCAGTGCTGGTTTTGTCCAAATACTTCAATGGAGGAAAGATAATACAACATCCTAATAGATTGGATTAGAAAAAAGTTGGCTGGTTTGGAGGTCAATTTATCTAAGTTTTGTTTCTTCAAAGAGATTCAGGTTCCATTAGTTTGCTAAAAATGAAAAGTGTCATTTATTTTGAAATAGAAATTATTACAGTTTTAGGGTGTAAAGTGATGTAATAGAACTTGCTACAAAATTAATTATTGATGGCGTGTAGGCTTTTTTGCTTTTCTTACTTTTCAGTGATACACGTGGTTTGTTGCTGTAAACATTTTGGTATAAGCAACTCTAGAACGGTTTTGCCTAGAACTTTAACTCTTTATCAAAAACTATCAACTTTACTTTTGTATGTAGCGGTTTTAGGTTTAATCGGTCTCTTTTGTGAGTTACCACAGGTCTAGATACTCTCATGAATTTAAAATCACCCTCAATAATAAGAAACAAAACATTTTTTTCTAAACACATATCAATAGTAATTAAAGAAATCAAAAGCATGTCGAACAGAAATATCCTAGCTGTACAAAGATAATATTCGATTGTTATCACTTCTATTTGTTGACGATTAAAGCTCTATCCGGGCCCGGCTCGATTGGGGATCAACGAGAGGCCAGAACTGCCCAATTGACAGGATGTAGGCCCTAAAAGCCTGATAGATTTTTAAATTGAGGTGTGGCCCGACCCGAACCGACTAGAGAACCTGACCCGTGGAGGTCTCTAATACCGATAAAAAACGCCAGTTGCTTAGTTGAAAAACCTTAGTCATGTGGTAGTTTCATTTTCATTAATTTCTCGCATTGCATTCAAATCTAGCATCGGATTCTATCTATGGTCATAACTAAGGAAGAAAGAACCTGACCCGTGCGGATCTCTCATACCGATAATAAACGCCAGTTGCTTAATTGAGAAACCTTAGTCATGTAGTAGTTTCATTTTCATTAATTTCTCACATTGCGTTCAAATCTAGCATCGGATTCTATCTATGGTCATGACTAAAAAAGAAAGAACCTGACCCGTGCGGGTCTCTAATACCGATAATAAACGCCAGTTGCTTAATTGAGAAACCTTAGTTATGTGGTAG
>VTPC01090589.1:25715-59268 GCA_011009095.1 Ignelater luminosus
ATAATAAACGCCAGTTGCTTAATTGAGAAACCTTAGTTATGTGGTAGCTTCACTTTCATTAATTTCTCACACTGCGTACAAATCTACCATCAGATTCTATCTATGGTCATAACTAAAGAAGAACGTCTATGAGAATGAAACATCGAGATTCATATTAGCATAAATAGGAAAATAATAAGAATTTTTGTAAATTTCAAAATTTTAAGATTTTATGCAGGGTTTCTGATAATTAGAGAAATCTAACTTGTTTAAATAAAAAAATTGTTTATGAAGTGTACACTCATTCCAATTAAAAAAGTTTTTCGCGCGTCTTTTGAATGGGTGGCTTCGTTTTCGAGGAAAAGCCAATTTTGCAAAATCTTTCATGTTTACTAAGCCTTTTATTTCAAAAAATATCTTAGAAATAATGTAGAGAATTAAAGTGTATCTAATTCTTTTCAAGGTGTCTGTTATTTCAAAAGATTTTATGGAAATATCGTCATCACAGCCGAGATTTAAAGAAGATCACTCCAAGTGAAGACCAGTTTCTAACACATTCGCCGCCGCGTCGGACATATGCGAGCGACAGTTGTCTTTAGCCGGTAGGCCATGTCAGTCATATATGGTCGACATAACACTTTCTACTTTGGGCCGTGTGGGACACATATAAGTGACAATGCATATTATTCTACATTATATTCTTTTAGGGTAGCCTCCAGTATTATTATTATGTGACTGATGTGGCCTACTGAGTAAAATCGCTATCTGTTGAGGTTAGCTACTGAGTAAAGGCAAATAACACCAGACCATGTCAGCCATTTAGGAGCGACATTTTGTTTTCATGGCCCCGTTATTTTCTTGGAGATGTGTGTGGCAGCGAATGTGCTAAATAAACATAGGTTTCTAAAGACAACGAAGTCCAATCAGTGGCCACAGCAGTGCCTTCCTGAAGGAAGTTCTGAAGAAGAGCGCTTTAGTGTGACGAAGCTTGCCCAGATGTATTTGCACAGAGAGGACTTAATTTAACTCAAAACTTGCGAGAAGTTTCTTTTTCTTTAAAATAAAGCAATCAAATCTACTTAGGTCATTCCACGTCAAGTGTGCAACTGAATCTTACTGTCTCTAATTTTCTGAAATCCGGCGCAAATGTTTTTTTTGATCAGGAAAGGAACTATCCAAGTAGATTTTCACATAGAGCGCATAAGAAAAAAAGTCAATGGTGATGTTTGATGTGCTCAGAATACTCAAGAGAAAGTGTCGCCTAAAGAAAATGCTTCCAGCCCTCGAAAACTGGACATCCTGTATTATAGATACACGCTACTGGTCGATGTATGAGAAAGTCTATTCACTGTATGTTCACAACTTAATAGTGGTGGCTCTGATTTATCTGCAGTAAAAGCGTCGAGAATTATGGCATTCCCCAAAGGGTATACAGCACAATCCTAGAGGTAACTGCAAGATCGTTCACGTAGTGGTGTTGTTTAAACAGAACTCGGTGGAGGTAAGCTGGAAACTCAAAACACACTTCACAAGCTTGAAGGTGTTAGACATTCAATACCAAAGAGGTGAGTGATACAAGAGTGAGAGTGTCGTTAAACGACCTGGCGACATGAGCAATAATAGTCTGAGTAAAAGCTGATGATGAAAGTAATTCAGATAAACTTCCACCGCCCTGCAAGATGATGAGGCAAGGCTCTCATCTAAGAACCTTGAACCTATAAAACTAACTAATCTATAGTGACATCCACGGATTTCCTAAAGAGAATATACTTTTAGACAAGGGAATTGAGGTGAATTGAAACAACAGACGGAGGAATATAAAAACTGGAATTTTCAAAACAACCAAAATCTTTAAACTCTAATAAAATATGTAGAGCTATTAAAATATGCGAAATTATGGATTCAAAAAATGCCGCTAATTAATTGTAATTAATTAATAAAATTTACATTCTTATAGCATCAAAATTTAAAAATTTTACATAATACTTATTTCAAGTAAAAGGATCTGGATATACTGTATGTCCCCATCATAGGGACGTTTAGAATAAAAGTTGTTCAGTATTTAATTTTTTACCTGTGTATTCTTTACATGCACGTGTATCTTAATTAACGTGGTACCGCTGATGCAATTACGTCATCATGACGTATCAACTAATCTCTGCCGCTGTTTGCTTGTATTATAATAAATAATAAAAGCAACCTGAGTGGCATTTTTTCCTTTTTTTACATTTTCGGCTTCAAACGAAACATACGGTATAAAGACAATGAACTTGTACACAAATTCAGACTTACAAAGTTTCAAATAAAAATTCTTAACATTCTGACAAATGAAGAAAATTCTTTCGTACCTTTTTGCTGATTTTTCTTTGAGACGGAATTCTTCTTTACCACTAGAGTTCAAGAAATATTTCAGTTCGTTCTCTTCTTCGTTAGTTTTCTCCAATTTTAGTTTACTTTTTATTATTGGCATTTTGTTTACAACTTCACAGAGTATACGAACCAATGGAGTGAAACAAAAGTTTGAATCTTCACAAAAGAATGACGGAACAATCTCGCGATTACGATCACAGTCCGAAGAAAACAAGGTTTTATAATAATCTTATCCAATCATTGATTTGTGCAGAAACTCACCACGTATACCTCAACGTTCGCTGAACTGTCAAAATATGAATGAATTAATGGCCGGCAGCTTGATAACGTGTATTTAAAAAACACAGAAATAATACACCTATCTCTAAATAACTAACATAGCCATCCAAGAACCGGAACGAAAATAAAGAGATTATCTATTCGTTTGTACATCCATCAACAGCACGTTGCGAATGATGGCGTGGATTATATATAATGTCTAATTTTCGAATATTTCTAAATTACATATTGCGCGTTGCATCTGAATGGTATTTACCCGCATTACAAAATATTAAAAACAGGAATACTACATAGTTATTTTCAAAATTCGTAATTACTAATTCTTTTGTATAGACGGAATACAGTTTTCCTTTTTCAATTCGGTATCGATCCTTGTGCTTTTTATAATTATTCCATATGAGTGAATGATAAAGGAATATTATTTAGCACGAATTTCCGAACAGTTTTTTTTAGATAATGTAGATTTAAATAAAAATGTGTTTTTAGAGGTATGAACTTTTTTGCAATTTGCACTAGAAAGGAATTATTTTTTCCAAGCCAATGATTTTTATAAAGGCAGGTCGTGTAAAAAACATGCCGAATTAAATTAGCATTAGAATTATGCAGATCATTCTATTATAATTTATAATCGAATAAAGATTTCTACAAAATTTGCTATAAAGCTTTTGATGTGTACAGGGTATTTAACAATTACTTACAACGCAAGTTATAATTATCTAAATTAATTTAATTTGTAAGTTTTAGGTTGGATATGATATTGTGTTCAGCAGATTTAAAAAATGTCCTCGTTAGATCAAAGCTGATATGAAATAATCATTAAATCTAGGTCGTTCATGATTTCATGGTCAACAAATAACAAGAGTAGTATAACTTTTTTATAAAAATTGGCACATCATACCATGTACACACGTAGTTTAATTTTTGTGTCAGTCTAACCAATAAATTCGTAAAATTAAACAGTTGCTAAGACGATGCTAAATAATTACAAAGAATTATAGTAAATATACCGTTTTTAACAAACTGTAAAGCGTTTTCTTATTAATTATTCTATGGGTAGATATGTTTTCCTCAGAAGACGATTGCTATCTTGAATTATATTGGGACAGTAGTTGGGATATCCCTAGGGTACGTCCTCCGCCCTCCTTAATTGAAATTGCTTTTTATCTAAACACAACCAATCAGTAACAGAGTGAATACAATTTACTTGCTCCATAATAATTAGCTGTTTTGAGAAAGTGAAGACAATCTTTAACTTATGATATAACATGATATAAGATACATAAATCCTCGGTTTGTATAACGTGTGGACAATAATAAAGCAGTCAGAAGCAAGAAATATGAAAATTTCAAGACAATTAGACATTAGGGAAAGTGAATGTACCTATTGGTAATTGTCACTGACATTTAAGTGTGTTAAAATTTTCCTGTCTAACTTTTAATTATAATAATAATGTTGCAATTTTGTAATAAAAACGTGGTTAAAACAAGAGAAATCTAAAGTATAAAAATATAAACATTCCTAAATTCATAAGTTTATATACAGGGTTTCCTCCTTTCAATACTTAAAATAAAGCAAAGTGCAAGTAAAAATTACAGTATTGATATATACCTACTAAATTTCGCCATTTTTTAGAACAATCGGGTCAATCCAGTTTTCCAAAATCGAACCTAATTAGATCTTGATATCTCTGGTGGGCATAAATAAAAATTCTCATTTTTGGCCAAGGACAAAGCTTCTATAGAAATAATCAATTTTGCAGATTTGAAGTTTGATATTAAAGTGAAACAAGTTATGAACCGAACAATATATCTAAAATACCTAACTGTTAACCTACAGCCAACTTGGACAATTTTTGTTTATCCTTCTTACTAATCTCTTAACAATATTAAAATCGAATTAAAATGGGAAAAGTGCCCAACACACTGTTTGCGTTTTCTAGTTGGACTGCGAGGCTTGTCCTTTGCTTGAAATAATTGGCTGTTTGTGTCACACCAACAACGTCAACAATATTTCTTCCATTCCTTTTCAAAGGTTCAACGTTCAATGTTAATGCTGACGCATTTCCAAAGGCATCAAACTCTCTTACCGACTAATTATAACGTGTGTACTATACCATAACAACTGAACCACAACGGATGATTATCGTAGTGACTTGGACGGGCCTTATTTACCTACTGACTTGAACAAACATTACTTTCATGTTGAACTGAAGCGGAAAATTTTTGTACTGCACACGAACGAGCTCTTTTTCGTACTAACTCGGATAAGCATTATTTTCATATTGAACCGAAGGGAATGATTCTGCCTACTGTACCATAAACGGCTCAGGTTTCTTAGTTGGATCTTTGCGAGATCTGGCCCAAATATCGGGTTCAGATAAAAACTTATCGGGCTTTTCAGGCCTACATTAGATCAATTCGGCCATTCGTAACTGCCGGGTCGTTCGAGTCTGTCGGGTCCTTTGGGCTTGTTGAGCCTGTCGAACCCTTAAAGCCTGTTGGGTTTGGATCTGTCATCTGTCAAGCCGTTCGTTAAAAAATCACTTGATTTAAATCATAATTTAATCCGCTCTTCATAAAATCTTTTAGCATATTTTGCTTTTATGCAGTGTCAGCCTCAAATTCAGCACGGGGATGCTATTAAAGAGTGGACACACTTAAATTTCTGTTTTTCTAACGAATCCAGAAATTATCTGGACCTTTACCATCTTCTCGTTTCAACAAACACGAGATACCAGCAGAAACAAGTGTTCTTTTAACATTCTTGCACCAAGAAAGCTCATGTTGTCCTATTTATTACTATTTGTTACTTATTTTATATTATTGCTTTTTTTACCCATGACTGTTGAGAATTTTCTTGTAGGTCTACTAGAGATATCAAGGTTTAAATTATGTTCCATTTTGGAGCAAATTGGTTTCAATGTTTCATAAAATCGATTAGAAACAAATATCAACTAGTACTAGTTGATGTGTACTTCTTGTTATAAAAAAATCAATTTTGTTACTTCTTTCCAAACTGAGTCACGTGACATCAAAGAGTTGGAATTTCAAGAAAATTTTTAAATTATTGGTTTTTATTTTCACTATTAAGAATTGCATAGTGTAACGGGAAAATGCCCAAAAGTATGCACGAGTCCCGTCAAGACCAATGGCTGATGTTAAATCCCGTAGCTCATACCGCAGATGGGGTGGATTCTCAAACGAACTTACCTAATCGCACACAAAGAAAAGTTCACCGATTTTCAAAACTCTTACTAGACTGGTAGATGTTCACAAAAGAGGGCGCCAGCAGGCGTAGATTGAAGGGTTCTGATAGTCGGTCACGCGACTGCTCGTGAATCCGACACCCTCTATATAGGTTTCTTACGAAACCTCACTCTGTGTGTAACTTACCTCGTGAAAGCTTTATTAAAATTTGCTCTAACGTTTCACAATCGAGACTCAACACAAAATAAAAACTATATAAACACGTGATTTGTCTTAAATAATTTTGCTGAGGAAGTCCTTTAAAGATGCACGACCCAACAGGTCAAAATGCAAAATTCTTATGAGGAAATAAAAAATTTCACTCCTTAGATTTTCAGCCTGAACCTGACTTAACAAAGACCGTGTGACTCCAGCATTCGCGACTAAGATTCCAGGAACCTTTTATTTACGTCTGGATCTTGATATTGGAAAAATAACAAAAGGCACGTCCGCTGGAGCCCAGAAGTCGAGATCACAAAGTTATCAATTCTTTAAAATAAAATTTTTACAAACATCCGTTCATAGAATGAAATAATTTAAATATTACGCGTCAGAAAACAAATATCTGAACGAAATTGAAAGACAGGGGCGGATTTAGTGCGAATTTTAAAATAACATTACAATAGGAAAGGAAGATACCAAAGCCTATAGTTTTCTAAGTCATGATCTAAATTAATATTATTTTTTTTAGAGATGGTCAAGCAATCAAGAAATTTTTTCTGTCATTTGTCAATTGTTAATGTCATTGTCCCGCATTTAGCAATTTAGTTCATCTTGTGTTGAAATTTGTTTTATTGTTCCACATTTTAATTATTATTTCCATTTTATTTATTTATTGTTGATTATTATTGTTTATTAACAACTAATTTTAACTTAATTCTTAAAAAACATAAGTTCATAACAACGATACAATGCGTGTAACGTGACAAACATTCTAATACGCATCCTGTTTTTCATGGTCAAGAAATCAAGAAATTTTTAATTGGACCACTTAAGATGGAATAACTCAATCTATACTTTATTTAGCAAAACAATTGCTTTTTTGCTAGTTATATTGTTTTAGAATAAAATTAGTGTTAAAAATCTTTTTGTTTTTCTGTTTAGGAAAACAACGTGGAGGGTTAAGGATATGTATTTTTTTGTTATTTTCAGTATTTCAAGGTATTCATTTTGCTATATTTTTGCAAAATTCCATTACAAGGAAAATTCTCATTGAAGACATAAGACACGTAAATTGATATTAACCAAAAGAAAAATCAGTAAAGAAAAAGGTATTGCTTTTGATAACTTCGGGCTTGGAAATCTGCTTATTAACATAAAACCATTTTTTGATTATCTATTCAGGCATATTCGTGCATTTGGTACAAGGCTTCGTTATAGTTAACACCAAATTGCTTTACAGAATTTTATCTAATTTTGCGACTGACTATCATATTTGTCTTAAAAAGTATGTCCTGATAAAGATATATCAACCCCAAAAATTTTGTAAAATAGTGGATAATCCAAATAAAGACTTTCAGCTTAAAATGACTATTTTTTATAGAGTCTTACCTTGGAGAGGGAACTAATGCAGACAAGATCGGAACGACTCAACTTCGCCTGTGAACATCGGGGCCCAAACGGAACGCATCATACAGGCCAAATTGGCTTTAGGGACTACAGTTGCTCCTCCTTGCTCTAACCCATTCAAATTTTTTTATCTCTGTTTTGCAACTACGATAGAATATGACTCCTAAAGAAAGCAATTTTGAATATTCACATTTCAAAGCAATTGCTGTATTTTTTACTCGGAAATTTGCGTCTGTTTTTTAGGTACTAAGCAAATACGGTCTTGATATTTTAGCAAGTCAAGATTGAAGGTAGACCCTGAAAATAGTCGTAGTAGGAAATTTCCATTTTAACAGTTGCGGCTCTTCCATAAAAGGTTCAAGTCTACCATCCCATCACACATTTTAAAAAGCAGCTGTTTTTGGGTTCATTAGTCCGGAAAAAAATAATTTTTCTCTTTAGGTTTACATTTTTATTAAAAAGACTAGCTTGACAACCTATTCTGACTAGAACAAATAAAGAAAAGAAAGTAAAGCTTGAATAGTCCCGATTGTAACCAATACACTGTGGTTCAAAAATCATAGGTGTCAAGTTATTAATGTTATGTTCAGAAAACTTTGTCACAAGCGTTTTTAATGTCGAAAAACACAATACCAATAATACTTTTTTAATTTACCTAGACCAAACATAAACACTAGGGTTACCGAGGAGTTGAGTTGGCGCCTATAAAGGCAGATTTATCAATAGAAACTAACTTTAGGGCAGGTCTCTGATGAAAATAATTTAGTTCTGGTCGTCAAGATTTGGCCAATTTGCTCCTGGTGCTCATGTATAAGCTAGACTCATCTCTCGCAACTGATAATTTTTAAACAATTAACTTCTAAACTGCTCATTTTCACCCTGACATTATGATAGTACGGTTAAAACGGATTAAATTAAAGATAAACGTAAAAGTTAAAAAAAATATTATTCATGTCTATTTCTCTTTGTTTTCAATTAGTCTATATTCTATTTGAAATTTGGAAATTGTGCAAATATGTGCTAATCTTCTTTTCTTCATCTTCTTATTTGATACATAAAAAACATTATTTGTCTTCCTTCCAGCATCTGTTTCGGAATCCGTCTGACTTGGAGCCTGAAGGAGACCTCGTCCACCTGAAGACCTTCTCAAACGCACAAAAATAATTTTTGCTCAGGCCGCTAACATGATTTGAGCAGGTCCTGATCTAAAATTTAGATACAGACCAACTTTTGGAAAATCTACGGTTTCTTGGTCTTACTGGATCATTCAACACAGCAAAACCTTTCGTTCCTTTCAGGCCAGCTGTCTTCTTCTGTGCTGAACTCTTCGGGCAGAATTTTTGACATGTATCACTTGTATCATGATTTTATACATTTTTTTCTGTGAGCCATTTTGGGACAGCTTTTGTAGTCCTTATATTAGAGCTTTAGGGCTCATCAACTATTTGATTAAATTTGTATCTAACAAAATAAAGTAGATAACGTCCTTGTATTGGCACTGAAAATAAAGGATAATGAAGTAACGGAATCTTAATCTTAAATGATTTCATCCGCGAAAGAAATTTAAAAGCTGGATTAGATGGCTCACTATTCAAGAGTTATTTAGATGCAAGCCAGTTTGAATTATCTTCGCCATTTTTAATCCAAGAATCATTACCATAATGAGGTTATGGCGCAGGTATTATAAAAATAGCGCACTATTGTTACTAAACCTTTTTCGAATTAAAGAATCAAAACCAAAAGACAAGAAATAGCCCCAAACTATTTGTTATTGGTCGTAATTGACAGTTATAAAAATTAAAAACCATGAACTTGGTGTTAGTTTGCACCAAACCTTGGCACATTAATACCCCACTCGCGCACTTCCTTTCCAGGAGATTTTGATATGTAAGTACTTGCGAAGATTCCTTCCATTTCATCAAAATAGACCTAGTCAGATAGCATGAACGTATTTACATATTGTGCTGGTTAGGGGAAGGAAAAATCGCTTTAGCTTGTAAACAGAAGGAACACTTCTTGATATTTTGTATGAGTTTGTAGAAAAAGAAATATTTTGAGTTTTACTAAATTTAGAAGAACATTAATTTTGTTTTGTTATCAGTTAAAGAAAAAGCCCACTTTCTGGATTTTTGGGAAGAAGACTGAAAGAGTACCTACTTATTGTTGTTTCGTGCGGACTAAGAGAAGAAGACAGACTAGAGATTTAGAAATCCAAGAAAGCCAAGTGATCTTCAGATCAAAGAAAATTCCATATTACATTTTCTTCAAACAGACACTGGGTCATTTGAATCAGGATCCTCAACAAAGTCGCAGCTCAAGACGTCAAGCGTCTTAAGGACAACCTAACAGCGCTATTGGTTAAGGAAAGTAAAATAAAATTCGTTAGCAATTATCTTTGGAACAGATTCCTGTTTTCATATGCTCAACTGAGTATACAGTTTGTAGTGAATGCTACAACTCCTTGAAATGTCTTCACGTAACACACTAAGAGAATTTGTGGAATCAAAACTCAAAACTTAAAAATAATCTCTTTTCAACAATCCAAAAACTAAATCTACAAGCTCATCTTTACTGTCAGATTCTGAAATGTTTTAATGATGTTAACTTCTGTGTTTATTTTGATTCTTTTGTTTATTCTAATTTCCTTAACATCCCTATGTTTAGATTTACATTTGATTTCTTATATAATTATTTTTTCAAGTTTTATCAATTAGCTCAAATGTTGACATCTATTGAAAATAGCATTTTTGGGTTTACAACTGGAAATTTCGTAATTCACCGTAAAATGTTTGATATGAACAGAATAAAGTATCTGTAAATTCCTAAAGCGGCCTGATAATAGATAAATTTATAAAAATGAACAAGTAATTAATACGAATAAGTGTGAACCTGTTTCAATGCTACATAGTGCAATAGCAAGCTGTGAAACGCACACGTATAATTCTGTACATGCAAGAATACTGTTCAAAGCGTGCCCTGTTGTAAAGCTATATCACACAACAAAAAAGAACGTAAAGTAAAATAAATAGAAAAAAAGTAATGCCAAAGTATACAGTAATGAGGAAAACAATACAACAAAACAGTATTGTAGTTCAAATAAAAAGTTAACAAAGTCGAATTCATTGCTTTTATAAATCTATTTGCAATGTAGTTAATGCATTACTTTCAAGAAAGTGCATAATCTATAATTTTGCTTTTTTGACAGGCAATGAGACATAAAACATAACCAATATAATATTTTTAATTAGAGAAAGTTTTAGAAAACTAGACATGGAACTTCCTACTGGCTTTACTTATTGGGTTAACAATTTTTCACATTTTCTTTTTTCGTAAAAATTCAAAATTGCATTTAGTTGGAAAATAAGGAAGAATTAGTTAATCTCTATACTCTTTTTAGTATTTATTGCGTTTGGATTTACAGTTTGATATAAGAGTTTCTATATATTTTTAAATTAACTAAGTTGATTGACCACTTAGTGTCTCTGCAGGTTCGCTCTAGGAAATATTGTTTTATAGCTGTTTAAAGTTGCTAACGCAACGGTTTAATGTGTGTTCCACGAACCGATTTCGATTAGCCCATTGTTCGAAAGCATATAAATCGTAGGTAGATATAATACAGCAAGTTAACTTACTAACATTTTTTCTGTTGTAATAGCGCAATATAAATCACATAAATAGATGTCTCATATAAGAGACAGAGTTGAAATATTATTAGAATTACTATCTATTTTCTTTTGAGAAGTAGTACCAAGTAATATCAAAATATCAGAATCATTATTTAAAGATGGTAGAACACTGCAATTTCAATTGTCTATCTTAAAAGATTCTACAACATGTTATTCTGATTTTAAAATTGCTTAAATGTAATAAAAATTTTATGCTTGTCAAAAGTAATAACAGCCATAATTTATGCGGAGTTCGTTAAAGGAGAAACAATAATAGTAATTACAAGCAGTATTATGCGCGTATTACTTTTAGTTAATCGAAGATTGTAATCAATGATACTTATTATAAATTGATTTTCCAGTTTATTAACGTTGGAAATAACCCTAGACGATTTTGTTACCCTCACTTATTGTAGTAGACAAAACAATCTTAAATTATTTAATTGATAAAATAAACAGCAGCCATTGCTGTAAACTGTACTTCAGTTGTTTCAAAGAAATTTTGTTTTTTGCAATGCTTGCAATGTTCAAAACATCAAATAACAAGACAGAGTTCTACCAAAAAATTGAAACACTTTTTAAGAGCTTTTGATTCTGTTTGATCTGTATTTCATCTTCTTTGCATTGTTCAGGTACTGCTTTTGTATACCTTCAGTTCTGATTTGATAGGCTCTGTATCTTTAACCTAATAATACCTAAAAATTTTTATTTTTTGAAAACTACATTTAAGCTAGCACCATCATTCTATGTTTGATAATAATATGTTTAAAATGGGATGGTAGATTGAATGAGTAGGAGGTTTTGAGCTATAGGCCAATAAAAGAAGTCACTATTGAAGTTTGAATTCTCAGGTTATAAAAACTTACTTAGCCAACAGAATAGGAATTTTAGAAACCAACGCTCAACGATATAATTCAGAAAATGATGCGCTAAGCGTAATTCTGTTATGATGGTGTTGGCATTTCGACACATGTCAGAGGTGAAATAGAGGATGCTGATACTGTCCTGCAAAAAGCAAAAAGCAGAAAGGTCCTAACTCGAAAACCATAGTTTTGAGATATTGTGTAAGACGCGTTTAGCTTTCAAAATTTAAAAATTAAAGTTAGAGCTGTCTTGCTTGCTTGGCATACGAGGGTGGTCTGAAAAGTTTCCGACCTAACAAAGATACAAGACATTTTTTCTGAAAATTTTTTTTATTTTTCAACATAGTCTCCTTGTAACTCTACACACTTCTCCCAGCGATGCTCCCATCTCTGTAACCCGTCCAAATAGTACTCGGCATTTCTCTCTGCAAAATATTTGTTCACGAAGGTGATTGCCTCTTCATTTGACGAAAATCTTTGTCCTCCGAGCGCAATTTTTAGATGAGGAAACAAAAGGAAGTCGCTTGGGGCTAGATCTGGTGAGTAGAGCGGATGGTCAAGCAGTTCAAACCGTAATTCGTGGATTTTCGCCAGGGCAATCGCTGAGATGTGAGACAGTGCGTTGTTTATGGTGAAACAGGATTTTCTTTTCCTGCAAATGTGGCCGTTTTTTCGCAAGTTCTGCCTTCAGCTTGTCAAGTAATGATGCATAGTATGCTCCTGTAATGGTTTTTCCTTTTTGAAGATAATCGATGAAAATAACTCCATGACTATCCCAAAAAACCGTCACCATCACTTTCCCAGCCGAAAAAACAGTTTTTGCTTTTGTTGGAGCCGGTTCCCCCTTTCAGTCCACTGTTTGGACTGTATTTTTGTTTCGGGCGTATAATGGTGTATCCAAGTTTCATCTACAGTAATTAATCGGCGCTAAAACTCGGATTTATTTCGCCTAAACTGCGCCAAAAGAGCGTTGGAAATATTCATTCGAACACGTTTTTGGTCTAACGTGAGCAAACGCGACACCCAACGCGCTGACAGCTTTCTCATGCCTAAATGTTGATTTAATATGTGACAAACACGTTCTTTTGACATGTTCATAACCTCTGGTATCTCTCTCACTTTAATTCAGCGGTCGTCTAGCACTATTTGGTGAACTTTGGCGATGTTTTCGTCGGTAGTTGCAGTTTTTGGTCGTCCCGAACGTTCATCGTCTCCCAAGCTCTTACGGCCACGTTTAAATTCAGCAGCCCAAAATTTCACTGTGATAAATGATGGTGCAGAGTCCCCATACACAGAATCCAACTCATCTTTTATTTGCGAAGGCGTATTGCCTTTCAAAAATAAATATTTAATGACAGCTCGATACTCGATTTTGTCCATTTTCACAAAAAAACTCACATCAACTCACTCAAACGACTGTTACATAAAACCTGCGCGTCTAAAATGGCTGAAACTTTGGTGAGTAACTGTCAACAGATGAACAACGAAATTCAGTAGCTTTTATTTACGAGTGCTGTCATCTTCACGTCTCGTGAGGGCATATATTCATTTGCATTGTACAGAAGATAACTTTTATTTACGATTTGACATTAGATTATTTCCACGCTTCTCGGCGACTTCATTAGCGATTCTTGACCAAATTTTTCGAAATTGACTGAATTTTTTGTTGACTATATGTACTTCTGCCCAGAACTTTTCTATAGGCTTGCCTTGTGAAGAATCTGGTATACTGTTTTCCCACTTCAAAAAATTCACATTTTTTTTCTTCAGGAAGTTCACTACAGCAGTACCCTAGTGAGTTCATGCCATGTTGTTTTCGATAGTGAGATGTTATTTTAGTTTTAAATCCATATTTGTCTTTTAAGTCAACTGTTTTATTAATGATAAAAATGATTTCCAAGACGCGGGGTTTATCATTCAGAACGCGTCATTTTCTTGTAAATTTCCTAACTGGTAGTTATGACTCGTCTTTCCTGATCTTTCACCACTTGGGCACATATTACTGTAGCTTTAATCCCACACAGTAATTTTATTCTCAATACATAAGATTTTATATTTTGAAGCGACTTTACGAACTGATGTACTATTGGCCAAAAACTTTATTTTATTTTTTTTACCAATTGCCTTTGTTGCAATATTAGTGAGACGTTCTGGTAAATGAGCTTAGTCCTTTCTACCTGTTTTCTCGAATCTACTTATAATTAAATAAACCGTTCGGCGCTTTATACCTTCTGCCAAAAAATGATTTACAGTTACTCTTCTGTTATCCTCTTTAGTCTTGTAAAACTTCACAAATTTTCATTTTGTAAACGAGACACTTAACAACTAAATTGCAATTAAACTGTTTAACACAAAGCAGAATGCTCAAACGCTTAATACTGAAACTGTCATATTTCCATAGCCGACTTTTGCGTCTCTACTTAGTGTGCACGCTTTATACGATGATGTGTTGGAAAAAATGGGAATTAATTACCCATGGCGATAGTTTTCCCATAACACAAATTAAAACTGCCACGTGGTTAACTCGGAGTGGTTCGGCGATATACTCCGTCGACGGCTTATTAATTATTATCAGAAGACAAAGTTGGAAATGACGATAGTAAAGCCTCGTCATAAACCCACTATATGGACGTTCTGGTAAAGTTAGTAAACAAACGAAACAAAGCTTGTTTCATACATAGTAACTTGATGAAACTTATACCCCTTTGAGACATCTCGGTACACTTATTATGCTTCTTGCACATTTAAAACATTATCGTGTATAGTTAGATTATTGATAAATGTTGTATTCAACAATTATTTGAAACAGAATTATTATTCTCTCTTGGACTGTCAATCGTTTTAATGCAAACTTGAAAACTTCATTTAACGACGCCATCATCATAGGGATAGTCTGGTTCCTACGACTTTGTAAATGGAGAAAACATTGATACTCAGTTTACTTCCACCGTCTTTATTAATTCGAAACACAAACCATTTTTTTTGGAATGCGGTCATTTATAAGCATTTTGTAGCTAATTCTTCAAGGCATCCGAAGGCAAATAGTTTTCCTATTAAACTTTGCGATTTAGGCTTCAAATTTGATAAAAATTTAAATTTCTAGAAAAGCAAACAAAGAACATTTCGATACGACAAAATTAGTTTGTCGTGGTGGGACTAGTAAACTAAATTCATCTTCATATGGCAATGAATAAAATGCATTAGCAGCTTACCTTTTAAATTCCTTTTCACAAAACTTCAAAAAAATAAACAAATTCTTCTAAACTTGTTTAAAATTAAAAATAAGTTAAAGAATTTCCCTGGTTTGAAACACATTTTGTTAATTAAAAGTGAGGTTAAAAACTACCAATGACATGCAACTGCGCAAACACAAAATATTTTGTTCTAGCGCATGCGCGTATTGAATTATAGGATAATACAGATTCTTTCTTATTTATTCGTAAGAAGTCTCAATAGAGGGCGCTGTAAATCGATCTCGCTGGAAATATTATACGCATACATGTATATATAGGGAATATTACAACAAATTTTTAGTCTCAGTATAGCTAATACATAGTAACATTTCTTCCTTATTGAGACACGAAATATTTGGAAGCTCAGAAAAGTCTGCGACTTTTACAAAACTGGGCTAATAATTAAATTTAAACGGAATAATCTTATTAGGTATTAAGGCAAACCTATGTTGTTTTGTGTTTATTATTATTTATTATTTTATTATTATTATTATTATTTGATGTATTTACTAAATACTCAAGACATTTATTAGTAAAAGTAAGCGCTTTGGAAAATAAAACTGTATCTAGTAACTTGTCACTTAATTTTATAAATAAAGGTAACGTTTAATTAAAGAACTGACGAAAGTATGAGGAATGAATTTCCATTTATTACCTTTCAAGTTGCACTATGGTACAGAAGCTATAGTACACCGCCAGGAAGCGACCCATACGAAACATATTTTACGTGATCTTGATTATTTAATAACTGCAGATTTAATCTAATTCAAAAAAAAATCAAAATAAAATTTTGTTCAACTAGGGTTTTATATGTCCGTGAATTCTCGTGCCTCAAAGAGATACACCAGGAGCCCCAAACCTAGACGGCGGCCTTAAAGGTTATCAAACTCTTAGCGGTTTACAGCTGATCTCTACCTGGAAGTACTGCAAGCAAAACATCCAAACAACAAAATATAGTTTAACAAATATATTGTATGTATTGAAAAGAAAGCAAAAGAAAGACCGGTGTATTTGATACATGACACCCTTTGTAAATTTCTTTTACAATCGTTGCAGAAACAAAACAACTAGATTCGCATCAGTGTGTAAACTAATTTTATGAAGTAAGTTAAATGGACACAATAAACAAAAGGTAAACGGATTCAATTCAACGTCCACCAGGCTCGTTATTTGTATTCAAACCGACAAGCAATTATCTAAAGTAAACAAGTCCTATAATTGTAATTACATAAACGAGAAAGCTCTGTTTAACTCATCGACCTTCCTAAATTGTTACTTTATTATATTTTCCACTTTTATCAAGATAAAATTTAAATAGTTAGACTTTTGCAGCTAAAACTACAAGCTCGAAAGTCATACCATCCACACTATCGAGCCAAATAATTCCTGATATAGTCACACTCGGTTGCATAAGTAAATAAACCACTAGACTACCCTTCAGAATTCACTTGTACGGGATTGTAGGTGCTAAGATGACGTGGGGCACGTCGTGAACTTAGCGCGTAAGTTCAATACTTGGTTTATATTGATGGGTATGAACTAGAGGCCCCAAACAGTCTTCTTGTATAGCGAGAACCTACTAAAATAACATCTCAAGATCTTTTTGATAAACAGGGGGGAAATATTTCAAAAGCAGCTTGTTTGTGGCAGGGTTCTATCAAATTGACTGCGATTTGGATTTTGTTCCAAATAAACGAAGCCACACGACAAAAAAAGAAATAAGCAATAATTAAACGAAACACACCTCGCAACCAACGTTCCTAGAAGAAATTCCAGTCCGGGATGCACGAACGATGCGGCTCTGGCACGATAATTGCTGAGAAGAATGTCTTTAAATTAGGGAGTTGAGAGCTTATAAGCGAGGCAGAAATATTCACCATGGGTAATTAATTCAAAGCGGTCACGAGATTTTTCATTCGGAAATCAAAAGCTGAGACAAGAAATTTAGAAAAACTAATTCACCCTACTGCAGTTCAACTGGAGTTGACGTTTCTAGACGATTCTTCCCTCATAGATTTGTGCTTATTGTGTATGCATTAGTGTTAAAAGTGTTTTCCAGTTTCAGTTAAGTTTGTAAACCCTTGAGTTTGATTAGCAGTTCTACTACTAAGTATCTTTTTTTCTAATTATGTCCATGTTGAGTGAAAATTTTTGAAATTTTGCACGTTTCCAGGGGCTTGGCTTTTAATTTGTAATTTTATACAGAAAATGTTGTATTGAAAACTTATTTCTCTGAAGTGCATTTCCACAATTAATGTAGCACTTCGTATAAAAAGGAGCGAATTACCAATGAATGCATGAAGCGTTTCTAAAAGATTTTACAATAGATTTGCAGACTATTTTCTTGGTTGATAGTGTTCATTGAACACATTGAATTAGATCCGTATTTAGATAGGAATTGCACGTCATTGCAAGTGATGACATATTCCTAGTTTCTAAACCGTCATTTGTCAACTTCCAGGTAATTTTATCAACTGGACTTCCTGGATTTTCTGAATCTTAATAGCAGACAAGATTTAATCACTTCTTGTGCAATGAAAAGTTTCCGCAATAAGGATAATAGGTGCATACCCTTCTTAGTGCCAGACAATAGAAAAACTTACCTTGAAGCCGTTTTATTCTGCTTTGTTCTTTGTGTGCCCATAAACAGAAGCTGTGTGATCTATGGTCGTTGCACCGGGTTCTGAGTCTTCTCTAATAACCTCATTCCTGATAAGTCATTCTTTTCCGCACTAATAACCCTGCCTGTTTTATATTCATTGTGAAACCCCCTACAAAAATACAATATAACTTAGTAAACATCATCTATATACGTTTTCAAATAAATATAAAAATGCAATAAAGACTTCTTTGTCTGATAAGAAATTGAAGCTTGCACTCGTGTCAATGCTTGCAGTGCATTGTATAAACCGTCACAATTTTCTGTTCAGGGTCTACCATGTCCTAACACAAGTTACAACGCCCACACTGCTATTCGCCGCCCAAAAGTCCCACATTAAGTAAACGCTTAGAAAAAATCAAATTTGGCAATCTTGGCCTAGTTTAAACAGTTGTAAATCTCATACTAATACTGTGAAAAACCTCACTGTGGTCCTCACGTACCTATGAATTAAAATCAAGCTTTTGCTGTGTAAAACTAGTTCTTAGGAAAGTTTAGAAACAGCTTACATTCTTGAACTATAAAGTTCGACCCAATCTGTAGCATAGCAAATCAATCGTTCTACAATATGTAACTCTGAACGCTCATTTTTAATTCTTGTTTCAGTAAAAGATAATCTGATAGAAGCCCACAATTTGAGTCCAGTAGGTTACGAAATACTTAAAAATCAAAGTCACTGTTAGAAATTAGTAACAAGTGAAATTTTGCACCAAGCGGTTACTCAGTAAGTTTCAAGATTCTCAATCTGTAAGTAAAGAGCTTAAGTGAGTAGGCCAAAGAGCAAGACAAAGTTTTTACTTTCTAATCAATCTTCTGTCGGATTGACCGGCTCGATAGCATATCATTTTGCATATAAGAACATTCTTAGTAGCATTTAGATCAACTCTAGATACACCTCTTGTCGCTTTCAGAAGTACTCTGATTTCTTGCAAAGATGGTTACAGTCAACTCTCATGTAGCACTTCTTATTATTAAATATGATTTCTTCAACCTTTGGGATGATTATACCCAAGACGCAAAGCTCTATGTATCCCTAAGCCAATAGTAGTTTGTTTCCTAGAGTAGCTATACTATAGCAATGAATACACTGGGGTACAATTTGTAACACAATTTCTGTTGAGTTTGATTTTTGAACTGTATTATAGTTAATTAGGCATGCTGGTTTCAAAACTGTAGTTAGTTTTCTTCTACCACGTCAAGGTTTTTCCCTACACCTTATGAGAATGTGACCACTCTCCGCGGAATCGAGCACGGATCATAGGAAGCACTATTGCTCTCCTATTGGCTGACACAAACCTTCTCCGATTGGCGATTGTTCAATTTCGCCTGAGATACTGTAGTGGGACGTTGTGTGTTACTCTGAAATAGTGAATCGCATTTCGACTGAAACTTTTCCTTATGTCTACCTCTGCTAGTTCACGTCGTAAGTGCTTAAACAGCCCCGATTCGTTTTGTTATATATGTGGCAGTTTTACCGTTCAAGTCAAAAGACAAACATCAGTACATTTGGCAGACAAGCCTATTATGCCTATTTTAAAGTAAAAATTGGAGAACAAGATAAATCGTGGGCCCCTCACAAAGTGTGTAAACAATGTGTTGAGGGTTTAAGGATGTGGAGCAAGGGAACACCTGATAAATCTCCATTTGGTATACCTATGATTTGGCGAGAGCCCAGAGATTATTCAAGTGATTGTTATTTTTGTATAGTGAAAACGTCAGGACATAACAAGAAAAACAAATGTAAAATAGAGTACCCTAGTTTACCATCAGCTATACGCCCAGTGCCGCATTCAGCTGAAATCCCAGTGCCAGTTTTCAATGAATTACCCTCTTTGGAAATACGGGAAGACGAGTCGGGTGAAGATCGAAGTGACTCCAACGATGAAGATTTTGAAATTGAATATGATTCCGTTCGTAAGGGATTTGATCAACATGAGTTGAATGATTTGGTACAAGATTTGGGACTATCCAAAAAAGCTTCAGAGCTCTTAGCATCAAGACTGCATGAGAAAAACTTGCTTGAAAAGGGAGCTAAGGTTTCCTATTTTCGGTCAAGAGAAAGTGCGTTTCTGAAATACTTTCGAAGTGGTGATGGATTTGTGTATTGCCATAACGTACATGGTTTAATGGAAGAGTTGGGAATTTCAGCCTATAACGCAACTGAATGGCAACTTTTTATCGATAGCTAAAAGCGGGGCTTGAAGTGTGTTCTTTTCCACAATGGAGATTTATTTGGTTCAGTCCCAATAGGCCATTTAGTTCGTTTGAGTGAAGAATATGGAGAAATAAAGAGAGTTATTGATTTGTTGCAATATCACATTCACTAATGGATCATTTGTATTGATTTTAAAATTGTCTGCTTTCTTCTTGGTCAGCAACACGGATATACCAAGTATCCCTGCTTTTTGTGTATGTGGGACAGCAGAGCTCGTGAGAAGCATTGGGTGCAATCGAACTGGCCGCCAAGATCTGACCTGAAACCTGGTGATCCAAACATTGTACATCAGCCACTTGTCGACAGAAATAACATTATATTTCCACCTCTGCATATAAAATTGGGTCTTATGAAACAATTCGTTAAAGCTTTGCCAATTGAAGAAGACTGTTTCAAGTATCTCATTTCGGCATTTCCTAGCCTGTCATTTGAAAAGATAAAGGTCGGTATTTTTGATGGTCCACAGATTCAGCAGCTTGTTGAATATGAAAATTTCATCGGAACAATGTCAGAAATTCAAAAGAATGCTTGGTTGGCATTGTTAAAAACTTTCTTGGAAATACACGAGCACAGAACTACGCCGAAATTGTCCAGCAACTCTTGGAGAGCTTCAAAATACTTGGTTGCAACATGAGCATCAAATTGCATTTTCTACATAGCCATCTTGCTAACTTCCCGAAAAATCTTGGTGCAGTCAGTAATCAGCAAGATGAGCGATTTCATCAAGATTTGAAGGTCATGGAGGCACGGTATCAAGGTAGATGGGATGTACATATGATGGCTGACTATTGTTGAAGCATCAAGCGAGAATGTCCACAGATTAAACACTCCAGAAAAAGCTATAAGCGAACATTTTTACCTTAATATGTATAATTACCGTTCGATAAAAAAACAACTACTATTTGTATGAATACAATTTAACTTGCAGTAACTATTATATCCTTTGTATCAATAAAATTGTTCTTTGTAAACAGTATATTTGGTAAGTTTTTACTTTATTTTCCTTTATATGCACAATTTGTATGACTTTTAAGAGTATCCTGTAGCTTAAAAAGTTGACGTGATAGACAAAACCTGCGATTACTTTTGGATCCAGAGGCCAAAAGTTACTTGAAAACAAGTTCCAGATTCAAGACAACGAAATTGCTGTTGCCCGGTGATATAGAACAACGCTCTTAACTAGTTGGGATTGTACTAATAAGAATATGATTTGATTAAATAATTTCTATCTAAATAACTGATAAGAATATTTAGTTGTGTAAGTTGGATTAGAATGTTTTAGTTGTGTAAGTTGGGTGAACTAATTATTATTGTATCTTGACACTTATAAAAAAATTAATGTTTCTTATTATTTCAAAATAATACCACCATACAAGAGAATGCAAGAAACAACGTAATAGTGTAGCAATATGTGCACTTTGCAATGAGAAAGGACACACAGCCAACTATAAAGGATGCGCAGTGTATCAAAAGAAAAGGAAAGAACTGCAGTCAAAAAAAACTACAGCGGTACAACGGTTGCAGCAAGTAACTAACAAGCCACACAAGCCTGTAACGCCACATACCATGGTACACAACGAACCACAAGTACCAGTAAAGCCTTCAACCTCTGGAACCTACGCTAATGCCACCAAAAAGTCCAACGACAAACAAACTGAAGCAAAAAAACAAAAACCTGCAAGTGACGAGCCTACCATCAGCGACATGATGAAAATGCTCACCGAATTTCAGACTGAAATGAGAAAGAATTTTAGTCAGTTATCCAAGAGGGTGGAAAACTTGGAGATAACCAAAATACCCCAAACCAAGTCAAGCAGAAACAAACATGAATAATCCGTTCCTGCGCATTATAACGTGGAATGCAAATGGGCTCAATCAAAGAGCCCAAGAACTAGAAATCTATCTGCGAACAAACAATATAGACAGCTCTCATTTCTGAGACACATTTTTCAAACAAGAATTTTATCAAAATACGTGGCTATGACTCCTACTGGACTACACACCCAAGTGGACGGGCTAGAGGAGGTACCGCGATCATAATCAAAGAAAATATTCAACATTATGAACGAGAACACATTCGCGAACCTTACATTCAAGCGACTGTCATCACAATCCAACGAAATGGAGCTGACCTTAACATTGCTGTAGCATATTGTCCACCTGGACATACCCCAGCAAGAAATGACTTCATCGACATCTTTAATTCTCTCGGTCCGAGGTTTATTATCGGTGGCGACTACAATATCAAACATACAGCATGGGGATCAAGATTAATATCACCTGGAAAAGGTAGAGAATTATTAAGTGCTATTAACCAACTAAATTGTGATCATCATTCCTCACGCAGACCGACCTACTGGCCTACACGTGTGAGAAAGACACCTGATCTATTAGACTTTTTTATATCAAAGGGAATTGGATCAAATTATATTGAAGTAGAAAGCAGTGATGATCTAACATCAAATCATACCCCAGTCCTTCTATGCCTCAATGCAAATATTATCAAAAAGAAAAGAAAAACTAATCTCACAAATAAGTATACAGATTGGGACATCTTCAGAGATAAACTGGAAGAGATAATCAATTTAAAAGTAAACTTGAAATCTAAAAAGGACCTAGAATGGCAATCTAGGAATTTTGTTGAGAATATCAAAACAGCAGCAAGAAAAGCTACCCCTGATGCAAAAGAAACTCCCATATGTGAAATAAAGTATCCTGCTAGTATTAGGGAACAAATTAAAGAAAGAAGGAGAGCCAGAAGGATATGGCACACTACCCGAAACCCTACTGATAAAACAGAATTCAACAGAATAAGCAATCAAGTCAGAGAAATGATTAATACATACAAACAAAATTGCCTCGACGAGTACTTAAATAACCTCGGACCGGAAGTGGACAAGGAATACTCATTGTGGAAAGCGACAAGACGATACAAAAGGCTCGTTACTCGTGTCCCTCCCATAAGAGACACTCAAGGTAACTGGCTACGAAAAAACGGTGAAAAAGCTGAATTGTTTGCGCAACATCTAGCAAATACATTCCAACCACACGAAATACAGTCTGATATCCAAACTATACCAACTTATCAACCAGAAATAGCATTCAAATTGTTCACACCAATAGAAATAGCAAAAGAAATAGATCAAAATCTCAATCCAAAAAAGGCACCAGGGATCGACGAAATATCACCTGGGGTGTTCAAAGAACTGCCAAGGAAGGCCATTATCATGCTTACATATCTCTTCAATGCCTGCTTACGCTTGGAATACGTTCCTGAGTGCTTCAAGATGGCACAGATAATCATGTTAAAAAAGCCAGATAAGCCAGACGAGGAAGTTGGATCGTACAGACCGATTTCACTTCTTCCAACAATCTCAAAACTATTCGAGAAACTATTTTTAAAGCGGCTTAAGCCTTTAATAAACATCCCGGACTTCCAGTTCGGATTCCGAAATAAACACTCAGCTATCGATCAAGTACATCGAGTTATCAAAGTCATTGAACGAGCTTTTGGAGAAGGGAAATATTGCTCTGCAGTATTCCTTGATGTGTCGCAGGCGTTTGACAGAGTGTGGCACAAAGGTTTAATCCTCAAGATGAGTAAAATGCTACCCAAAAATTACTGCAGATTGCTAGAATCATACTTAGCTAATCGGCAATTTCCAGTGATGCACGAGAATGCCAAGTCAAAATTTTATCCAATAAAAGCAGGCGTACCGCAGGGAAGTGTGTTGGGACCCCTTTTGTACCTGCTATATACTGCTGATATTCCAACATCAGATGAGACATTCACCGGAACCTTTGCAGATGATACTGTAATCATGGCGGTAAATAAATCTCAATCAATAGCAGTTGAGAAAACTCAACGCACACTGAACAAAATCAACAGATGGACAAAAGACTGGAAAATCAAGCTTAACGAGCTAAAATCAGTCCACGTCACATATACGCTGCGGCGAAGAAATTGCAGTCTAAGAACATATCTCAACGAGGTACCAATCCCTCAAGCAGAATCAGCAAAATATCTTGGGCTTCATTTAGATTCAAGATTAAACTGGAAACACCATCTAAGAAAAAAAGCTGAACAAATTCGCATTAAACAACGACAAATGTATTGGCTGGTTGGACATTATTCTAAAATGAATCTTCATTGTAAAAGAACTATTTATCTATCTATATTCAAACCGTTATGGATGTATGGGATACAACTTTGGGGTTGTGCACATAAATCTAATCGAGAGATAATACAAAAATGTCAAAACAAATTCCTGAGGATGATCACCAACGCGTATCGATACGTAACCAATAACGAAATACATAACGACCTCAATATACCCACGATAGAAGAAGTCATCAAGGTTTGTTGTGTTTTTGTCTTAACCTCAATGTTTTCGTCGTGTTTGTTGTGCTCCAGTTTTCGTTTATTGTAATCAATAATAATAACAATGTCTACAACTAACACTGTTAATGCTGTTCCAATATAAACAGCAACAAATTTCAATAATTGGAAATTTAGGATTTTATCAATTTTAAAGAGAGATCAGTGTGCCGATGTAATCGATGGTGTAGTTCCTACAGATTCGGATATAATTAAAGATTGTGACACTGCAAAAACTCAATTAGATGCATTAAAAGCTGTTTTTGTGAGAAGTAGTTCTTTCACAAAATTAACATTATGGCGTTAACTTCTCAATTTAAAATCAAAAGGAACTGATAGATTGGAAGATCACTTTGTGAAATTTGATACCATTATAAGAGATCTCCAAGATCTCGGCTCATCAATTGATGAAACCGATCGTGTCTGTCACCTCTTATTATCGTTACCACCACAGTATGACACCGTGATAACTGCAATTGAAACACTAACTGATGTTAAAATGGACTTCGTCAAAGCTAGATTGTTGGATGAAGAACTAAAATTAAAAGATAAAAATACTAATACTATTAAAGATCATTCTGAAGTAAGTTTTAAAGCTTCAAATAATAATTATACATATTTTCCGCGTGGTGATAGATCTCAGTATAATTACCAGAATAATTTTCAGGGACGTGGAAGAGGAAGAGTACGCAGTAGAGGCAATTTTTCACGTTATCCTGCTAAGCCTCAGGCTAACTTGGCAAATGAAAATAATATTTTGCTATATGCTGCTAATGCATGCAATCAATCAAAATTACCTCAGAATGCCTTGGTTCTTGATTCAGGGGCAAGTAACCATTTTTTGAAAGAAGAATTACTGCCATATATAAAAAATGTAATTAAACTAGAAAACAAGCTAAATATTAACTTGGCAGATGGAAAAGTTATTACTGCATCCTTAAAAGGAGACCTGATAGTAAATTGTCAGGGTAAAATATTAACAATAGAAGCTCATATTGTTCCAAATATTAAGCACAATTTACTTTCTGCTTCAAAAATTGCTTCTAGAGGTTTGAAAGTTGTAATAAGAGAAAATGATGCTATTATATGTGGTCAAGGTTTTAAATTAGTCTGCAAAAAATTCAATGGAGTGTATATTCTTCAAGTTGACAATTTTAAGAACGAGAATTATTGTAATGTGACAATAGAAAGTGGCGAGCTGCGGCACAAGAGACTTGGTCATCTTGGGAAGGATGAACTTGTACAATTGGGTCTGCCCTATCCTGAAAAAGTGTGTACATCCTGCATAGAAGGCAAAGCTTGCAGATTACCTTTTTATAAGCAAGAAAAGAGTTCACAGTGCATAGGGGACTCGATCCACTCTGATATAAGCGGTCCCGTGACTCCTTCAACTTTATATGGTGAAAGATATTTCCAGGTAATCTTGGACGACTATTCTCATTTTGTAATAGTTAAATTATTAAAGAGTAAGTCAGGAGCAGCTGACAACTTAATTTCATACATTCGTACAATGCAGACACAATTTGGTATTACTCCTAAGAGGGCGAGAATGGACAATGGAGGGGAATTTGTGGGTAAATATTTCTAAGACTTTGCTGATAAGAATGGTATACAGTTAGAATATACAATTAGCCACTCCCCTCAGATGAACGCCTAAACCGGACTTTGTTAGACAAATTACGTGCTAAAATCATTGATTCAGGAATACCAAAGTATCTATGGGGTGAAGCCTATGAATTAAACAGATCCCCCACTTCAACTTTAAATCGCAGGAAAACTCCTTTAGATTTATGGAATGGTAGAAATGATTTGAACAAATTACGAGTTTTTGGTTGCCGTGCCTGGCATACGATCATTCCCAAGGAAAGTAAACTAAATCCCAGGGCAGTTCGTGCAGTAATGGTAGGGTACTGCGGAGATGGATATCGGCTATGGCTTCCGGGAGAGAAGAAAGTTATTAGATTTCGAGACGTAAGGTTTGATGAAACTGTAATGGAATACTATGCAAAAGAAAAAGCCAATGTAAAACGGGTAAACGAGCCAGAAGTTAGGTTTTTAGACCCTCCAATTTATGATCCTCCTGAAATTACAAATGAAGAACCAGAAAGAACTGAGGAAGAAGATATAAAGGAAGAAGAACAGGAAGTTAATGAAAAAAATGTTGTTGAAAACAATAATGAAAAAATTGAAAATAATGAAAGTAGTAGTAGTGAAAGTGAAGAAGAAGGGAGACCAATAAGAGAAATAAAGCAGCCTGGTTACCTTAAAGATTACGAACTTTTTACAGCATATTGTTTTCTCACTGCCTCAGAAGAAGATGTGCCAAATTCATATGAAGAGGCCTGTAAATCAGAAGAATGGAGAGAAGCGATTCAAAAGGAGTTGAATTCTCATAAGAAGTTAGGTACGTGGAATCCTTCAGATTTGCCCCCCCGGCAAAACAGCAATTGATACTCGCTAGGTATTTAAGATAAAAGAAGATGGTTCGAAGAAAGCCAGACTAGTGGCAAGAGGGTTCCAGGTTCCGAATGAACCATATGAATTTTTGTATGCACCTGTATGCAGAATACCTACAGTTAGACTATTGATCTCAACGGCAGTCCAACATGATTGGAAAATTGCAAAACCGTTTCAACTCCAATGGAAGCAAATTTTAGTACAAAATATGCTCCGATAAAGACAGAAATTCCTTATAGAAAGCTAATATGTAGTCTGATGTACTTATCTGTGACTACAAGACCAGACATAGCATTTACTACATCACTGCTAAGTCGCTACTTAGATACTCCTACTGAAGAGACATGGAAAGCTGGTAAACGCATTCTTCGCTATTTAAATACAACCAAGAATTTTGGACTTACGTTTACCAAGGGCAATCCCGTTCTAGAAGGCATGTGTGATGCAGATTGGGCCGGAGACAGAGCTACAAGGAAGAGTGTTAGTGGTTTTGTCTGCTATCATGCTGGCAATCCAATCGCCTGGCATTCAAAAAACCAAACCTGTGTCGCATTATCATCTATGGAAGCAGAATATATTGCGGCAGGTTTAGCGGCTCAAGAATTGGTTAATTTACGTGGAGTGATCTCAGAATTAAATAATGAAACAAGTGAAAGTGTAGTGCTAAAAATAGATAATGTTAGCGCAATTTCGCTAATGCATACATTTTCAAATAGCAAAAGTGGTAAACATATTGAAATCAAACATCATTTTATAAAAGATTTGTGTCAGAATAAAATTCTAAATGTCAAATATGTAAATTCTAATGAAAACACTGCAGATATTTTTACAAAACCTTTATGTTAAGAAAAGTTTGAAAAATTTAGAAATAATTTATTATCTGCTAGTAAAGCTCAGTAAATCTTTTCTTGATTGATACATAATGTGTATACCTACTTATTTTTGTTTTTGTATTTTCTGATTATGTTATCCTTTTCTTAGTATAATTTGTATTTAATTTGATTGTAAAATTTTAACTTTTGTTATAAAATAATCTAAAAAATTATCAGAGTCAATTAGATATAGGATTTGGTTTGTTTGCAACTTATAATGAATATCTAATTAAGAGGGGATGATAAGAATATTTAGTTGTGTAAGTTGGATAAGAATGTTTTAGTTGTGTAAGTTGGCTGAACTAATTATTATTGTATCTTGACACTTATAAAAAAAATTAATGTTTCTTATTAATTCAAAATGTGTTATAGTATTATTACTTCTGTTTATAATTAAAATAACTGTCTTCGATAATAGTACATAACCTTGGTTTGCAACGAGGTTTATCCTTACAATATTGTATTGATTCTGGGCTTTTCCATCTTTGGTAGGCTTTAATAAAATGCATTGAGCTTCTTCAAGCCTTTCAAAAGCGATTTGAACGATCCGAAAAGCCTAAGAAGCCTTAAAGTGAACTCAGTCAGGCCCAAACTCTAAAAAGTGACAACAAATGACTAAAACTGAAAATTGTTGCTTTCTATAAAACTTTTATATAAAAAGATACAGCGTTTCTGTCATATTTTGAATTTGACAATTTTTGTACATTTAAAAAATTAGCTTGTATAGTTAGATTATTGATCAATTCTGTATCCAAAAATTATTTGAAACAAAATTATTATTCTCTCTTGGACTGTCAATCGTTTGATGCAAACTTGAAAATTTCATTTAAGAATGCCATCATCCTAGCGATAGTCTGGTTCCTACGACTTTGTAAATGGAGAAAACATTGATTCGCTGTTTATCCCACTGTCTTCATTTGTTCGAAAAACAATACGGTTTTTTTTGGAATGAGGTCATTTATAAGCATTTTGTAGCTAATTCTTTAGTGCATCCGAAGGCAGAAAGTTTTTCTATTAAACATTGCGATTTAGGCTTCAAATTTGATAAAAATCAAAATTTTCAGAAAAGCAAACAAAGAAAATCTCGATATCACAAAATGACATTTTCCTGGGTTTGCCGTGGTGGGAATGGTAAATTTAAACTCATCTTCTTCATATGTCAATGAATAAAATACATTAGCAGCTTACTTTTAAAAAAATTAAAACAAATTCTTTTAAATTTTTTAAAATTAAAAATAAGTTAAAGAATCTCGCTGGTATGGAACACATTTTGTTAATAATAAATAAATAATAATAAACGTGAGGTTAAAAACTACCAATGACATGCAACTGCGCCAACACAAAATATTTTGTTCTAGCGCATGCGCGTATTGAATTATAGGAGAATACAAATTCTTTCTTATTTATTGGTAAGAAGTCTCAATAGAGGGCGCTGTAAATCGATCTCGCTTAAAATGTTGTACGCATACATGTATATATATAGGGAATATTACATCAAATTTTTAGTCTCATCCAAACCCCTCTACAAAGACACATCTCTTAAGAGACGAAATTTTGGAAGCCCAGTTAAAAGTCTACGACTTTACAAAACTGGGCTAATAATGAAATTGAAACATAATAATCTTAGTAGGAATTAAGGTAAACCTATGAACACAATGTTTGCTGGTTTGCACTTTGCAGTATGCAGTTTTTTGAGTTGTGTCGGAACTTAAAGTGTTTTTTTTTGCTTTTGTTTTTGCCAAATTTTTTGTCGAATTTATTGAAAATATTTCTGCGTTCTTGATTGCATCAAAATAGTTTTTCTGTTCCAACCAACAGTATTGTAACAACCCTCGCTTCATTACAGGATCTCATTTGATGTATTAAAAGAAAATTATATGGATCGAAAATCTAAATAAATTTTTTATATCTTCATTATTTCTCATTACTAACATTAGGATATCGGCAACTTCCAAACAAAACTAAATCGAAATAATGCCATTAAAATTATGTTGCAAACATTATTGATTGCAAAGAAGTGTTAGCACGTAGAGAAGAGCCTTTAGATAAATAAATAAATACTGAATATTAAGAATTCTCAGGTAAATTGAAATTTTGTTATTTATGTACTGTATGTACTATTAAATGAAATAATTATAAATGTTCATTGAAAACAATAAAATGAAAAAACAAAAACGTTTTAAACCATATTTTCCATGACCTTAAAGTTTAACGTTTGTACTTAAATATTTTCTCATAAACTGCCTTTTATATTGTTACTTAATGAGCATAAATGCTTTGTTATATCCTCTAAATAGTTCTTTGCACTCCCATCTACGTAAATTTTATTAGTCACCGTGTGTACAGTCACTAAAATTTACCTCTTAAATAAAAGTAAAATTTACTCGAAAGACATGACAAAAATGTCGGCGTACGTGAGATTTTTTGATTGATTCTCATTGTAAGCTTTAATGCTGAAGTAATGAATATAAATTGCACATAAAGTAGTATAATCCAATTGTTCCAATTGTCATTTGTGTCAATAGCTCTTGTCGCTAGTACAGAATTTTAATGAAGTTAGGAAGTAGCCACATAAATCATTTTACGGCTACAAAAAAAGTTTACAGAGAACAAGAAAAGGAAGAACAATTTAATGCTTATTACATCGATGTAAATATTATCATTTGTGTTTATTTTTAATTAAATTGAAAAAACAATAAATAATTTTGTTTCGAGAGAAAAAAGATCGTGAGAAAGTAAAAGTATTTTTAAAATTTAAGGACCATTATCTCGCCGTGAATTTTAAATTCGTATTTGCATGCATTGATCGTTGACACTATAGAATTCAATATTGATTGCATACAAAAAAATCTCAACCAAAACGTCTTTTGGCAGTAGCGGCTCGTGAATTATTTACTGTATTACATTTGGATGCTTTTGGAAGTACAGAAGGGCTTTGATTTAGTAAATAACGAATATGAAGCCAAAATTATTACGAGGACCGTCACCTTACGCGCCTGCGATTACGCGGTTGCAAATCTTATGAGAAAACAAGCTAAACCAGTTTGATTTCATATTTTCAGAATAAAAAGGTTTTTTATTATGTATTTTTAAAATTGAAATATTTATTATTTGTAGACGAACTTACACGAATGCCTTTAAATAAATCTTTAGAAAGGGACTCTGTCGGAGTAATACTGTGCGATCAGAAAGTTGTCACGTCTTCAATAGCAATCGAGAAGAAATTTGTTTCAGATTAATAAAATTCTAGAAGTGTTTTTGGTCTGATATGAATATTTTTATTTGGCATTAAGCCTTTGTTACAGCTGACGTATTTTCAAAATTAAAAGAACAACTCCAAAGTAGTTTGATAAGTTAACTGGAATAATGGGACTTTCTGATCATGTAATACGTTGTATTGTCATGTTTGAGATATTCAAATTTTTTGCAAACGATTAGAAAAGTGCATTTTGATTGAAAAAGAAAAAACTGATTGTATTCAAGAGGTAGAAATACATTAATCAAATTGAAGGCCTCAAGTAGTTGCGTAGTTGCTAATACAAAGGCAAGAATTCTAGAGATATTTGTTTCGTACGCTTGAGTATAGCACATTTGAGTTTCTTAACTTAACCCTTATACATTTGCATCATCATTAAAAGCTTATCTTCTGTCTTACTTAAGGGACTCACTCATCAGTACCTTACTACCACAAAGATATTTTTTCGAATAAAATAAAAGTCATGTTCCTAATCAAAAATGGAAACCATAATTGCTGATAAGACAAATAGGGATTTCAACCCCGGCATCTCAAGATCTTAGAATTCTCAGATTTTTGAAAATTAATTTTTCTTCTCCACTTCATTAAAAAACATTCTACACCCGGAGTTTGTGGGTTTATCAAGTTATTCTTGTTGCTCTCTAATAAAATAAAAACAAAATTGGCATGTCAACGGGGCCTTAATAAAAATTCACTTCTGATTTAATTTCTTCTTATTGTGAATGTTCATGAATTACGATTTCACATAAATGTCCAAGAAAATATGGAACAAATGGAAAATAAAATTTCGTTTTGTCCCAATATCAAAATTGTAAAATCAAAGATTTTGAGACAAGCAAAAAATTGTATTTCTTGTTTGTTGTATGTTCTTTCGGACATGTTGGGGACTAAAAATTTCTCAATCTTGAAATCATGAGATTGAAAAACTTACTCGGTATTGTAATCTCTAGACACTACAAACTACGTACTGTTAAATGTCTTGAAGTGATAACATAACCGCGGCAAACCATTTCTGATATCCTCTCTTTCTCTATGTGCGAAATTAAAACCCATGAAGAAGATTTCCAGCCTTGTATTTAACAGATCTCAATAATCCTAATAGTAGTGATCCTTTACAGCCTCCACCTTCAGATTCCATTGCAATCTATAAGAGTATGAATTATGGAAAGACGTGGTAGCCTTTTCAGTTTTATTCTAGTCACTGTAGAAAAGTTTACGAACGCCCAATAGAGCAACAATAACTAAAGCTAATGAAGAAGCAATGTTTATTGAGATGCTTCAGCGACTGCAATAAAAGTCGTTTTCAATTGCAAATGTCAAAAAGTTTTGAGAACAACTCATTAAACTGGAAAAATATCAATTTTGATTTGTTTAATGGAACCACCATCATTACCCCAATCGATAGCTGGAATAGATCTTGTTCAAACCAAAAACGTCATCAATCTCATTATTAGATATAACCATTACTCTTTAATTGCTTCAATCGACAGTTTGGGCAATTTCTAAAAACTAAAAAGTGTTATAGCTCTAGAATAGACAACAACAAGATTAGAACATTTTGTCTAACATGTCAAACCGGAAACAACTTATGTGTTAGATGTAGCCACTACTATTCTATTGCTCCATCTAACAGCCCGTGAAATTCCTAATAAAAAACTGACAGGTGTCATAGCTCTAAAATTCAGAATTCTAAAAAACCAGTTTATATTTGTTAATTCGAGAACCATGAAAGCTATTTGGCTGATATTCAGTATTTTGGTATAATTTGACATCGAAACTGAAACTAGAACATTTTTTAGAACAGCTTGTCAAACTGTAAACATCAACTTTCATTTATTAAATGGAAATAACTACTTTATTACTGCTTCGATAGACAGCACATTCGATATCTAGCAAAAAAGTGTAATGGCACCAGAGGACTTAATTATAACAAAATTAGAACAAAACTCGTTTATGCAGGAACTATTAAAGCTATAATATCAATTTCAATTAAAAAATCGTTTTTGATCCGATTTCTAAATTTCACAATTACAATAGAGTCAACCTCTCTTTCCATTCTAGAGCCAGTAAACGTGACAACTGAAAAAGGGCTTGATAATTTGTAGAAGTAACTGTGTTAAAAGCGTCCACTCATCGGTGTTATCAGCTGTTAATTTTGAAGTTGATGATCGAATTTCACACTGGACATTTGCAATCTAATTATGAAAGAATAATCTAATGCAGACCGTTGAAAGAAGTAGATTTCGTTTTATTTTTGTTCTAATTTCGATATTATCACTTTTAGAGGCATGGCAACTCATATGTTTTGTTAGAAATCGGGCGCAATAAAATAGTGACTCCATTTAACAAATAAAAGTCGACGTCGTTTCCAGTTTGAGGTTGTTCTAAAAAATGTTCTAATTTCAGTTTTTTACTCTAAATGTCAAATTATACCAAAATACTACGTCAGTCTGATAGCCTTAATAGTTTTCAAATTATGAAATGAAGATTGTTAAAGGGGACACCCCGCAGA